>JAQGAY010000044.1:0-73049 GCA_034698085.1 Polydesmus angustus
ATATTATTGCATTTTCATTAAACTTTGACTGATTTATTCCTATTTCAAAACTTTCAGACTTGTTTGGACACACGATAGAATGGTTCTCAACCTTTTTTGTACCGTGCCCCACTTTGAGTCTTCTAATTTTGTGATTGTCCCCTTCTCTAAAAAAAAGTCAAAGTAATGTAGTAGAAAAGCGCCGAGCTTTTTTTTTTTTGGTGAAAAAGAACAAATTTAGCCGTTTATAGGCAAAATATTAAGATTTCTTAACAACTTGTCTCATCGGAAATGCTCCTCTGAACAATCAAATTGCCCCACGTTGAGAACCATTCTATATGATAAGCTTACCCAAAAAGTTCCTGTCATTCTGTTGTAAGCTTCTTTCTATTTTTGAGGGGAGCTGGGGGAAGGGTGATAGCCGAAGTTTAGGTAAATTGGCAAGTGGGATGTACACTGTACAATCCAATAAAAACACACAACAAAGTTGATGCAATCAGTAATTTCTGACATCTAAGTTAGAACGGGCCATTGAAATACGGTTTGCACGAACGTAACTTAACCTTTAAGTTGTTCTTAATTTCACAAAAACCAACGTCAAAGAACAACTTAAGAGTTTAGTTACGTCGGTACAAACCGTTTTTAGAATAGGCGTAGCTTAACAAACTTCTGACTGAAAAACATTTTTGGCTTAAATTTATTCAGAAATAGCAAACTTTTTTTGACTAAAGTTTCTGGGCTAAGTGAAGAGGAAACCTGGTTTCTGACTGCTAGTTTTTGGCGATTTATCTAAGTTTTACTATGGATATGGCCAAAATAATAGTCAAAATTATGCTATGTGGCAAAAGCAGTTTGTAAAAGAGAGAAGGGCAAGCTTCAAAAATAATTTTTTGCTTTTTGGAGTTATATTTCATAGGCTTTTATTTTGTTACAAGAAGCATGAAAATTGTTTAGAGCCCCAAAGCCCCCTGGCCAAACCTAAATTATTTACAAATTTAGCAGATGGGAAGATCACAACTCCTCCATATAGAAATTGTTTTTCAAACTTTTTAAAAAGCTTGTTAAGAATTTAACCTACTGAAAGGCGTTCAAGGTACTTTCTATTGCCAAATTTACATCGATAGTTGGGTCCCAAGTCTCCATTTGACGAAGCTATTAAAAAAATACAAAAAAAAAATTTAGCCAAGCTAAATTTAGTCATAATTTACTAATGTTAAGCCTTCATCATCAGAAACAAAAAAACTCTTCCCAACTGCAGTCACTTCTATATTTCTAAATAAAATAATTATATACATTAAATATCTAATCCGCTAACTAAATAGGCTTACCACTTACTCGCAGGAAGGTTTACAATTGCACATTGCTACCATAAAGTCAACTGGAATTTTATCGCAGTCTAAATAAATACCGGTAAATGTTAATATTTTAATTAAAAAATTTCATTTTAAAAAACAAAACATTGTGTGCAAATTGGGAGCATGTCTCTGTTTTGGCCTCGTATTGACTTTGGCAGAATGCATTTGCAGTATTGCTTTGTCAAAGCATATAAGCATTGATCTAAACAGCTCTATAAGCAAATTTTAATTATTTTTAACATAAAAAAAAATTAGGTTTTTAAAATTTATTAGAAAAATTTTACTTCAAATGAATAAATGTCATGATTAATGCTGAAATTTTGCAGTTCATTTCCCATTCCTATCAGTGTTTGTATCAACTGACTTTGGTCAGTAACACAATCAATGCCTTTTAGATTTTGTGTAAACGAAGTCTAAAACTCAGAAACATTAGAGTCGCCTCAAAGTCAAATTCTGTATGGTAATAAAAATTACTTTTATTATTTTTACAGTCGCTAAAGTAACGGGGCCTTGCAATAATATTGTATTTTCAACGTTAAATACCGGTAAAATTCCATTTTTGTGAATTATCATTATCATCGGATTAAGGTTTAGATTTTGTACAAAAAACAATAAGTCATTGCAATTTAGAGTTACTAAATTTGAAATTATTTTGCTGTAACCAATAGTAGCGCAGTTGCCATAGAATAAGTTATTAAAAACTTGTTGAATGCTAATACAATTTTAAATAATTAATAAAACAATCATTCTGTACTCGTAAATACTACCGTATTACCTCACCTTTAGCTGCCGGCCGTTATAATTGAAAAAGGCTTGTTTTCACTAAATAACTTAAATTTTGTAATAGTTTTCTATAAACGGTAACTTAAAAACCTTTCATTTGAGGAAGGAAGATGTTGTATACCAGTATATAGAAGGCTTGAAATGCGTATTATACTGGTATTTATGAAAATCACGAAAATATTAATTTTTTTTTTTTGAAAAATTTGCATGTATTATGATATAAATTTTCCTCAAGAAAGGTAAAAAATTTTATTAGGGTAAATTAAAATCTCAAAAGTTTTTCTCGAATTTACCGGTATATTCGAATATACTGGCCCTTCAAATATGCCGGCCGGCAGCTAAAGGCGAGATAATACGGAAAATGCTACTCTAAAAATAATAGCAACTAGGCCTACCGTATTTTATACGGTGGCGTTAAATTTTGTGAATACTCGCAACGTAAAGGTATAATATTTTAGTAACTTCAATAACATTTGGTACTTAATATATATTAAATTAATAATAAAAAATAATAATAGAATAATACTAGATTAATAATTATTATAATAGATTAAGATTAATGATAATAATTGTTGCAAACTCACCCATAACCCAAAAAGAGTGAAAATTTATCTTTATTAACGGTGAATCCAATTTTAAACCTTTCATTTTCGCTCAAAAGAGACAGGCAAAAGAGTGATGGTTGATAAAGCTTACATTTATTGGATAAATTTGCCATCTACCATCATCTCAGTTAAACTCAATACAGTTTTTAAATCGCAAATTTAAAAATTACTTTTTTTAAAATCTGAAGTTGTTCTTCGTTCAAGTCCGTCAAGTTGTACGACAGGGGATTAGAGAAGCATACGGTCACCACCAAAGTCTCCTTATTTAATACTTCAATTTCTAATTGTTTGATTGGTGTGCTACAAAATAATTGAAAATTTTAATACCGGTATATTAATGTCCTTTTCCTTTAATTTTAAGTGTTTACGCATACTCGAGATATGAGCAGATAATATCTGTCGTCTGGTAGATAGCTAAAAGAGTTGCCAGAATGATGGAAGTGATCCACATTCTTTTTCTGGACTTGAATTTGGACAGTCGAATTTGGTCCAACGCCGAAAGAGAAGAGCTGACTAAAGATAGCTGCATCTTGATTGAGTTTGAAAAAGTATAGAAATTTCCTTCTCTATATATACACACATTTTTAACTCCGAAATTGATTTTGTTTAACGAAATTACTAATGCAATATATTAAAGAAATAAAAATGATTTAAGCTTTCAAATATATTTTTGGCATTCAAGCAAACAATGTTTTTGCTTATTATATAAAATTTTAGTTTTAAAACTTGGCAAATAATCTCTTAATCAATTATGATTTGCGTCATACATTTATGCAATAATAAGTTTTTCGTTAAATTTCTATTAAATAAAATTGATTGCATTTGAAAGCTTTCTTAGAATAATTTTTTAAAACAATGAAATAATGCAAACACATTATAATGTAAATTTCCATTATCTAATCAATAACTGTATTTTAAATGTTTTATGTTTTTAAATAATTTTTCTTGATCTTTTACAAAATATGCACACGTACAACTAAGATTTGACGTTATCGTTGCTTTGATACCTGCGTGGTCAGACCAAATTATTATTTCTCTCTCTCTCGTAATTGCTGCCAATTCAAATGAGCTGTGATGGGATTCAAACCTAGAAAAACTGGCTTGAATTTTGGAGATGTTGACAACTGATTTGACAGACGTAATGATAACGCATTTTTATTATTTTTTTTTTATTAATTTTAGAATTATCATTTAAAAATTTTTTTTCATTAAGTTAAGTAAGGGTTTGGCGTATTTTAAGCGCAAAGTGATGCATTTTAGTATGCTACGGATGGATACGGATACGAACTCAATGGCAATTTAATAGACACGTCACTAGGGTATATTCTCACTCTCAACCGGAAGGATCAACCTAGCATATATGGAAAAGATGTCGACACTTTATTTTTAAGTGTTGAACTATGGGACGAAAACATTCTTCGTTTAAAAGTAAATATGCCTTTTTTCTATATAAATTAAATTAATAATTTTTTTTTAGTTTTATGATCCATCTGTTGCCCGATACGAAGTCCCCATTGAAATTTCTCAACCATCGTCTAAAGCTACAGATCCTAAATACATAGTGACCTACACCAACACACCTCAGTTTGGAATTGTAGTCTCGAGAAAATCCACTGGAACTCCCGTGTACTGTTTCTTTAAAACTGCCCAATTAAATTATTATAAAATAAACTTTTCTTTTTTTTAAGATTCAACACGAGTTTTCCGGGTTTGGTGTTCTCCGATCAATATTTGACAATTTCAACCGCTTTTCCATCTGCCAATGTTTACGGTTTTGGTGAGAATGTGCATCCACGACTTTTGCACGATCTTCAATGGGAAACATGGACAATGTTTACCACCTGATGTTTACGTTAGAAAATTCGCCCCTAGTAAAAAAATAAACGTTTATAATTAAAATTTGTTTTTTAAAATATTTTTCTAAAACATTTGTTCAGGATTCTTACAATTTGTACGGGGTCCAACCATTTTACATGAATGTGGAAGAAGATGGTAATGCCAATGGAGTTTTTTTGCTAAACAGCAACGCTTTAGGTAGGCTACCTCAAAATTTAAAATTAAATTAACTGTAACCGTAGTTAAACATTTCTGTTTTTCTGCAGAAGTTAAACTCCAACCGTCTCGTGTATTAACATATTGGGCGATTGGTGGAATTCTTGATTTTTACATATTTTTAGGCCCGACGCCAGGAGATGTTGTTCAACAATTCACGCAAGTAACCAGCTGGCAAAATTAAAAAGCTTTAATTAATTTAATAAATTATTTGTGTTTATTTAGTTAATTGGTCATCCGTATATGCCTCCTTATTGGAGCTTAGGCTTTCAACTTAGCCGATGGGGATACAAAAATACCACAGAGATACAAACAATTGTCCAAAATATGCGTGATGCAAATATCCCATATGTTAGTTAATTAATTATAATCTTAAACAAAACTAAATTTTTTTTGTTACTATTTTAACTATTATTAAATAGGATGTCCAATATAGTGATATCGACTATATGGATCGTCGCAAAGATTTTACCCTGTCTTCCGAAAATTATGCCGATCTTCCGGATCTTATTCAAGACATGCACGACCATGGTCAGCATTACGTAGTTATTTTGGTAATTAATTGAACAACTTTTTACTAAATTTAAGATTAAGTGAAATTAATTTTTAAGGATCCGGCAATTGCTAGTTTTGATCCCAACTACTATGCCTACCAACAAGGTTTGTCTTATGACATTTTTATAAAATATGCCAATGGCAGCATATATGAAGGCGTTGTAAGTGTTTGAAAAGTAAAATTAATTTTAAAAAAATAATAATTCTCTTGATTTCGTATTAGGTTTGGCCTGGAAGATCATTTTATCCTGATTTTTCTCATGATAACGCTTTATCATTTTGGCAAGAACAATGTTCTTATTTGTTCCACAATTTAAGTGTGGAATATGATGGACTTTATTTTGTAAGTTGCCAAAATAGCGCCAAATTTATTTAATTCAATGTAAATTTTAGATTTTAAAATTTTGATAGTTTTATAAAAGGTCATGTTTTCTTTAGGACATGAACGAACCCGCAAATTTTGTCACTGGGCCTTGTGACCTTAACAATTTCAACTATCCACCGTTTGCTCCAGGTAATTTATTATATTTTTAATTGCTATTTTATTATTTGCATTTTATAATTATTATTAAAAAATAGCTATTCGAGGATCGAACGACGGGAAAATTACCGACGCCACTATTTGTATGGACACTGTGCAAAATCATAACCAACTACATTACAACGTGCACAGCCTCTACGGATATTTCATGATCAAAACAACATTTTAGTAAACATATTACATAATAATTTTTTTTAAATAATTTATGGGATTAAATTTAATTTTACTTTTTGAATTTTTAATTAGTGCTTTAATAAACAAGTTCCCTCAACGAAGGCCATTCTTATTCTCTCGATCGCAATATTCTGGTTCCGGCCGCTATGGTCACCACTGGTTAGGGGATAACGCCAGCACTTTCGAGCAACTCAGGAACTCTATTATCGGTTTCATTAATAAATTATAAAATTTATAAATAATATTATAATAATAAACACTTAAATTTTGTTTTTTAAATAGGGATACAAGAATATAGGCCTAACATGTTTGGAATTCCATTTGTAAGAGACCAAATTAAATTTGTAAAGATCATTATTTAATCTAAATTTAAGGTTGGAGCCGATATTTGCGGGTTCCAATTGGACACTTACGAAGAACTATGCATGCGATGGATGCAACTGGGAGCATTTTACCCGTTTTCAAGAAATCACAACTCAAATATTTATGTTGTAAGTCAAATATTTTGATAATGTTGTACATTTCGATAATTCTAAAATTAAAATGAAGCCTCAAGATCCGCCATCGTTAGGTCCGCGGGTAGTTAATGCGTCCATTAAAGCATTGACCGAGCGTTACCGGCTTCTTCCTTACCTGTACACATTATTATACGAGGCACACACTTCTGGTTCAACAGTCGTTCGACCTTTGTTTCATGAGTAGTTCAATAATTAACAGGCCGATTTTGATAATTTTGACATTTATTTATATTCTTAAGATTTCCAAGCGACGCTAGTACATGGAACATCAGTTTTCAGTTCATGTGGGGCTCAGGGCTGATGGTGTCTCCTGTAGTGTACGAGGGAGCGGATACGGTAGACGCTTATTTCCCTCAAGCTAACTGGTACGATTACTACAATGGAAGTAGTATATCAGAAGGGAAGTAATACGTTGAATGCGCTCCTGGACAGTTATATTCCATTGCACGTGAGAGGAGGAGTGATTATTCCCACGCAACAACCTTCAACTACTACCACCGCTAGGTGATGTGATATATTAGTTGATTTCCTTTTCAAAGATTTATTATTAATTTAAGAGTTGATATTTTAGCCGCAACAATCCGATGGGAGTAATCGTGGCTTTGGATGAGCAGGGAAAAGCTAAAGGACAATTGTATTGGGATGACGGAATTACGTACGACGCTGACGTTAAAGGCTTGTACAACATAATTCAATACTCCATGGATAATGTCAGTTTTATTTAAAAAAATAATTAGTATTTCTAACAATTGCTATTAATATAATTCTAGAATATTTTGAATGTCATCATTTTAAATAATGGACTGGAAATGTCAGTATCATTAGAAACCGTTATTGTGTACGGGCAGGAAGCAGCTGTGACGTCCGTTAATGTTGATGGAACCGCTTTAAACCAGTCTCAAATTGATTACAATGCTGATTTGAAAGTACTATAAATGATATAAAAATTATTTTGTGGTTAAATAAAGCACATTTTCCATGTTTTTTTTAGGTACTAACTTTGTCGCAACTTAAACTTCTACTGCCTTTCAGTCATCAAATACAACTATTTACGGATTAAGTATTTTTCAAATAAGTACAAAACCATAAAAATGCCAATTTTAAAATATTAGGCGTGATGCAATTTTATGATTTTATGACATTAAAAATAGTAGTCCAAAATATTTATTGTATCATAAACCACTTACATAATCTTAATTATGTAATTGTTGCTTCTAACAATTTGCAAGGTTTTAATGAAGAGTCCAATAAGCCTTGTAATGTGTTATTTTTGCTTCCTATCAGCTCAAATAATAAAAAATGCAGGAGTAAAACTTTGATACGAATGGTATAATTACTCAAATTTATTTTTTAATTAATGAGACGACACTAGATTATCGTTAATTCAAATTTTTGGTTTATGGATCAAACAACAATTTGCCTTCACTTTAACTCTAGTGTTCTAAATAATGCAGTATGTTTGTTTTTTATAATGCAAACATTGACACATCGGACATTAATATAACAAAGTTGGAAATTAATCGTATACTGTACATTGGTGCATAGAAAATTATATTTAACCTTTGACATTAGCTTAATTTAGAAGTTATTAAGGAATTCTGATATTATTATTTAGCAATTATATGAAATAACACTCATCCTGATACTCACTAATATTATTATACTGTATAAATAATGACCATAAGCATTATCATGATTGAATTGGTAATGTAGACAGAATTCGATTTGTTAAAAGATTTATTTCTTATATGTAAATGCGCTTTCCAGCTCATTACTTAATATCCCCCAACATCTGCTAGTAGATACTCTTACTTAAAAAAAATCTTTACTTTCGTATCAAATTTTTAAATTTAATACATCCAAAATTAATAAATTTTGCCTTGAATCAATTAAAAAGTATAAACACGAGTCACGAGTCAAAATAATTGCTTAGCTATCATATAAATTATTAGGTAGAGTTTTTTAAAAAACGTACAATTTATATCTAAAATATTTAAAGAAAATTCGATTAAATAAAAACGAAAAATTTTTAATAATAATAATAAAAAAATTGATAATGATTGAAAATCGAGTCAAAATACAGTAGCTATACAGTATTACAGATACAAGTAAACAAAATTATATTAAAAGAAAATGAACTACTATACTCTTGTGTAACCCCTTCGTTTGCCTCTGTAGCAGGCGTAACAACACACTACAATTGCCACAATCAGCATGGCAAAACCTCCTATGACGATAATCGAGGTGGTTGTGATGGTAACTGTCACAGTCACAGCTACAAATTCAACACAAAAATTTAATTATTAAATAATTCAAAAAGTTTTTATGTTTTTAAATGAGTTACATTCTGGGTTCGCTCTATTATTGAAGGCCATTAAATTGAGGGTTTTTCCTGGAAAAATTTGAGTTGTAGTTTTAGCTACCCAATCGGTCAAATCCTGTACTGAACAGGGTTCCGGACAAAACGACAGCGGAAGGTTTGTAAATCTCATCACGGTTTCGTTTTTGTAAAAAATCTAAAAAAAAAAGTAACAAGAACGAAATCGTTTTAGCTTTTTTTGTTACATTTTTAATCAATGCGAAAACTTTACTTTTACAGATTCTTGGTTCGATGTGGTATTGATATGTAGCTCGAAAAGAATGGCCGAACCGTGCATTGGTCGGACATTGTCGTAAACGTTTAATAATGATAACAAACCTGTCATCACTAAATCATTCTAAATAATCGAATAATTATTATTTTTTAATTTTATTTAATAATTTATATTTTTCCCTTACCGTTGTATAAATATTAATTTTTTTCTTTTCAAGATCTCCATAGTGTGTTTTGTTGTTAATCCCGATTAAAACCTCATTTAACAAAATTCCTATCAATTAAAAAAATTGTTGGTGTAAATTGTTAATCGTTTTAATTAAACAGTTTTAAAATTTTGAACATGATAAAAATATTAAAATTTTAATAAAATGCTTCGTTGCCACAATCACCAGAATAAATATCCTAAAATGAAGTTTAGACAAACATTTTTTTAGAGCAGGGTCAAAACGTAAACAAGTTTTTCTGTTAATTTTTAAATTGCACAATTTATTTTTAAAAAAATATAAATTATGCGACCAATTGAGCAACATAAATTAGTCACATAAAGCAATTAGATACATTGTAAGGCAAAAAAAAATATTAGTTCCTTTAATATTAATATTAATCATACCGGAAGTAAAAAATTGAAGCTCCAAAGTGTCAATTTTCATCTTAAAATCCGAGTTGGCTACGTCCCGAATATTATTCCTCGTCTCTGCTTCTTGAGCCCACAAAGGGATGGACCAATTATTCATTTCCTAAAATAATAAACAATTAATGAAGTTTTCAAATTAAGTAACATCAAAAATTTACTTAACAGCGAATTTTAAAGCTTCTTCAATCACAGAGACGTGACCAGCATCGTTTACATCCATCCCGCTGAGCACAGTCAAATTAGCATAAAATACCTAAATTAATTAAGATAAATTCAAAACAAAATAAGTAAGTGATAAAATATATTTATTAATAAGTTTTTTTTTGCCTTGTTTTTTTTATTGAATTTTTTTCTATATTTTGTGCTGGTGAGTTGGTCGTAGAAATCAAAGGCCTCGTTCGGGGCCAAAAGGACGTCGGTGTCTAATGGGACCGTATGCACCGGAATGGGCTGCCATTTTAACTTTGAGTCCCAAACTTGATAACTTTTGGGAGGATAAAGTCCGGCTAACAAAGTAAGAGCGCTGCTCAGCGCCGGATCTTCGTCAGCTGACCTGGCCAGCACTTGTTCCCTCGCGTATAGCTCGTCGATCGCAGCTTGACCTTTTGCGCCATAAGATCGCCTTAGAAACTGACCCAAACTATACACTTCTTTTTTTCCAACCTGAAAATTAAATTAACGAATTCCTCAGCCAAAAAAACACTACATTTTTAAGAATAACTATTTTATAAATTGAAATTTTTTTACTTACATTGGTCAATTGTCCAAATCCTAACCTGGCTAGCAACTCTTTGTTAGGGTCGTTTGGAAACGTGGATTTTGGGCTAGATAGACCCGGGTTATGAACCTTGAAAGAAGCAGATAATAAAGTTTCCATCCACGTTAAGTTTCAAATATTTTTTTTTTCGTTATTATTTTTACTTACTATTTGTACCAGTTGAAGCGTAGGACTTGATTGCCCTTTAGTTTTTTCGCAGTGTACCTGGGCATAATTAGTAAACTGCAGACACCACCCTAAAAACACAATTTTTAGGGTAAATTGGATAATATTTCTCGGCATTTTTACACGTATTCCCCCTAAATAAGGAAATTTACTAATAGTCTTATCTGTGTTCATCAGTTGGCTGATTTGGAAGTTTGCTCTTTGCTCGCACTGAAATTCGATCGGATGAGTGACGTCACGTGCTTTCGAAATATAATAATCAAAAAAGATCTCGATAAATTATTATTAAAAAAACTTGTCAAGGACTGTCACACGTACATTCAATTAAAACACTGATAGTAAATAGATTTTTAATTTTTGGTCAAATTGAAAATAAACAAAATGTTATTTTTATAATTTGCTATTTTAATTTGAAGACCGCAAATAATACAATTAATCTTAATTTGAAATACTTAAATCAAGAATTATAAAATTTTAATGAAATAGTTGTTTTTAATTAACATTATGTAACTTCTTAACTAAATTCAATTTTTAATAATTTATTTACAGAATTTGTTTTTTAATTCCAATACGAATTAATTTTATTCAACTTAATAAAAAAATACCAAGTTTTCTAGTTAATTAAAAATAATGTGAGAAATTTTGCTGTGAAATGTATTCGGCTCAGAATTAAGTCTAGAAATATACTGAATATTTACTCTTATAATTTAAGCCAAGTATCCCATTAATTGCTATTTAATATACATATTGTTAGCTTTAAAATTTAGTTTCAAAATGTTAGTAAAAAAACTGTTAATGCTATTTAATTTGACATTAAAAATTTAGAAATACACGTACATTGTTGTCCAACGAGAGCTCTCAAAATTTGCAAACTTTGTTTATTATTTTTTACAGATAATTACAGGTTTATTAATTTTAGTGTAATAATTATTGTTACACTTTATATTTTTCAACTTAAAAACCTCATACCGGTACAATAATCAATTTTTCAACTAATTTATTAATTTATTACTATAATTTAATAATATATCATTACCGGTACGGTATAATATTATTTTCTAATAGTGGCGTGCAATATTATTATTACTGAAACACGAACTATTGCAGAAAATTACCTTTATTACTGGAGTATTATTAATTGTAAAAAAAAAAAATGATTTGAAAGGTGACGTAATTGCTGGACTTGTAACTTAATATTATTTGTGACGTAAAAACTATGGATTTTTTTTGCAGTGAAATTTATAAATAAATAAGGGTCGTGGATAAAGTAAAGTTTGGGAGCCAAGGCAGTATGTCAATACAGAAGACATACAATGTCAAAATGTCAAATCGATCTTACAAATTGAATAAAACAATTGCATAATAAAAAAAGAAAAAAAAATTGTTTACATTACATTTTCTCCATTCAATTCGCATTGACCACTTAGCAGTTCTCTTAAAAAGGTGTGTGGAAAATGAATAGAGAAAAATCGGAGTCAGTGTCAGGACCAGTGTACGTGTGGAAAAGCATGCCTGTCTCTCAACTACGCAAAAATTCTGATGTGGGAATTTACCAATCGTTTCGACCAACTATTTTGTTCGCCAATATATTTGCGATGACCACATTGACCAATGCTACAAAAAACGATATAAACCTTATATATTTTAAGTGGTTTAGTTTGGGGACAATTTACAGTTTGATAATTCTGGCTTTATTGCTGTTTACTTCTGCAATTAGCTTTATTGCTTCGTTAAAATCTTTAGCCTCGATTAAAGCTAATCCGCAAAGAAAAATCAGCGATGTGGCCAATCAGTTAGGAGCTCCTTGCTTTTATATTTCCGCCACTCTCTCGTTTATACTCATCTTAAATGTGACGCGGAAGTTGCCTGATTTTCTTCGTCAATGGGATGAAGTAGCTAGGCGCTTGAAAAAATACGTGGATCAAAAACCATCGCGATGGACAGTGGATAGAGGAGGCTGCAGAATTTCCGTTAAATTGTCCACTTTCGTCACTATCATTTTTATGGCTTCGGCCATAACTGAGCACGTTCTTCACGATGCTTACTTTTTTTCCATCGCTTATTGCACCGACAAAATGTCGTTCTTCGAATGCTACCTCGAACCGGTCAATGATTTTGTAGTTGTAGTTTTTGGACAAAATCAAAACGCGTTTTTGGTCATCGAGTATGTGGCGAATAAATACGCGGATTTTGCGTGGAATTATCTCGATTTGCTTCTCATTCAATTATCTTTAGCTTTCGCTGTCAATTTCAGCGTCATTTCTCGTCACATCAAGAACGGTGCTGACCGGAACTTGACAATTAATTGGAAAGTCGTTAGAGAAGATCATCAGTGTTTATGCAAATTGGCAAAAATGTTTGATGATCATATTTCTCCAATATTTTTATTATCCTACGGTATTAATGTATTCTTTTTGTGTAAACAAATTTATATGGGAATCAGGTAATAATATTATACTAATGTGTAATTATGCATTTGTTAGCTTGATTTTTGTTGTCCCATTCTGACCACATCCACCTTCTATTTTGTTGTTGTGATTAATATGACTATCCCTAAGATCAAGAGAAATTTTTAATACCGTAGTTTTTATTTTTTTCAAACTAATTATTTTGACTTTATAAAATGCGAACGAGTTTCAATTTATTATTAAAATTAATGTTGATAATTTTTATTGGTGTAGAATAGAAACGCAGACAGCTTTAGAAATTGTGTACATCATAACATCATTTGCTCACCTTGTGGGAAGAATAATTGCAGTTACATTTTCAGCTTCTACTTTTTATGATCAGGTGACCAATTTGATATTTTTTAACCACTAAACTTATACGAAATATATTTTTTTCATAATTTATAATTAATGGGAAATAATTTGAGTAAGGCAAGGGACCCACTTATTTACTTATTAAATTGTCCATCCAAATCGTTCAACATCGAGGTATAGTTTTTAAAATATTTGAGCTGGCTGTATGAATTTTTTTTAAATTTAAAGTTAATTTTGAAGGTCCATCGATTTATTGATCATCTTAATTACAATGAAATTGGCTTCACGGGATGGAAAATGTTTGTTATAACTCGACGCTTCTTTCTTGCAGTAAAATTACTCAAATTTAATGATCATTAATTATGCATTCATTTTTTTTAACGGTTAATTGTTATAGATTGTGAGTGTCATTTTCACGTATGAGTTATTGCTTTTAGATGCCACTTGAGTTTCACAAGAACAATTATTACGAACGGTACGAACCATTTTTATTTCGCCACTTCTTCAATGTGTAACAGCCATTTGCCAATTATTATTGTGTTATGAAATAAATTGGCAAATTTTAAAAATGCACTTGTAAAATATAGACGATAAAGCAATTATAAAAAACGGTAGAAAACAATTAGTTTTAATAGTTGTTTTTGGCATTCATATTGCATACTAGCTGGTTCTTCTTAAATACAAAATATAGCTATTACCCGTACAGTTTATAGAAGTTAATTAATAATAGCAATGACATGCAAAGTGTTTCTGAACCCAGAAACCTAGCATATATCCGCGTTAGAAATACTAAAACGATTGATATACGGTAATAATTATTATACAAGTTATATTTAGTTAAAATGTTTGTTTAAATATTTCTAACGATTCAATTGCCTTATTATAAATTATGGTCAACAAAATAAAATATTGTACTGGTATTCCTATTTATTGTTGGTAATAATAACGTTTCTATTGTATAAGAGCATAAATGTGGAAAATTAGGTTAATTATTTTTAATTGGTAGGCTACTTTATAAAAAAAAATGGATCAATTAATTGCGTTTTGAGATAAAAAAAAATGCATATAATAATTCAAAAATAATAATAATAATAATAAAATTTGCTGCTTTTATTAAAGCATCATTTAGGATAATCATTTGTCTAAGGACTAAAATAATGATAAAAAAAAATACTTTACTAGTCTTCTAAAAAATTTAATTTTAATTAATAATATATATAAATAATTACCTGTATATATTAAATAATAATAATTAATATTAGATACCCGGTAATTAATATATTAATATTTTAAAATGAGTTTAAAAAACCAGTATTTTTATTAAAATTTAAAAAAAGTTTAAAAAAACTAATAAAAAACATTAATAATTTTATTTTCATGACATTACCATCAAACTAATGAAACAATAATTATTTTAGCTTACCAATGCCGGTACTAAATGATATTGATTTCTATTTTCCAGCAAATTTCAATTATTTTTGGTTAACCGGTCAATTTATTTTATCGAGAAGTTTATTTTTTTTTTACAATTGAGATTTTGTATAGATTGTGTGCCCATACATTTACCGTATTTTGTCGAGCCTCCTTTCCATACTTCCGAGTGTGAAGTTTTGTAGTTTGTAAAACGGTCGTTCTGAACTCTGGTTTTAGTATTTCAATCAAGTATTATGAACGCTTTAAACCTTCATTTCTGAATAGCTAAGCAACTATTCAAGATTTATGTAGCATCAAAATACAAAATTTATTATTTATAAGGTAACCGAATACAATATTCGGTTACCTCGCGCGAATTGAATAGCGGTCACAGGGATCAGCTGTTTAGTGTTTAGCAGTAAAAACATCTAACCGAATATGTGATCGCAAAGTTGCAGTTTGATAGTGAAAATGTCGATGAAAGAAATGAGGAATTTAAGTAGTAGTACGCCGACGCCTTTATTAGATATAATTTCACCGGCATCATGGAATTTAACGGGGCGTCATCTGGAAGATCTGCCTTTGGATTCGAGTTTCGCTTGGCTACTTTTCGCGCTCTTAATGGGAATTGTCTGGCTCAACTACATCGCCTTTTACAATTCAAGAGTATTCGGCTATTTACTAACAAAAATTATTAACCGATTTGTTAAATATGGCTACGTTAAGATTGGTAACGTGATTGTGAATAATTTTTCTGTATCTTTAAATAATAATGTTTTAAAAAATTAGGCTCTGTTTCGTTATCTGTTTTGTCCGGAACGATTATGTACAGAGATGTTTCTTACATTAAAGAAGATTACAGTGTGAGAATTCAAGATGGTTGGATGAAATTTCGATGGTGGTACAAATATATAAAAAAAGATGACACTGAAGGTAATTTTTTTTAATAAAAACTAAACTTAGTACATGTATTAAAATTTAAGATAATAATATTAGTTTTGGAATTTTTTCTTGATAGATTTTTCTCATTCCGATCCGAGGTTGTCATTTTTGTTCAATGGTTTTGAATGGCATATTTACAATCGTTCTTCTGCATACTCGCGATTGGAAAAATTATTTGGTCTTACACCTCAAGTATTCCCTGAATGTACGTTTTTTCTTTTATAATTTATTTCTTTTTACTAATAATTTTTATAAATTAGATTTTGATGAGGAAGAGCAAGATAAGGAACCAGAAGAAGACGCTGAGAATAATTCTTCAGATCAAAATTTAGCAACGAATGAAAATAATTGGTGGAGAGATTTTATTTCTGTAATTAAGTGCGACATTTCAAGCGTGAGTGTTTGTCTGTAATTTATTTGTTGAATCTATTAAAAATAATTTTTTTAGGGAAGAATCGTGTTTGGAAATCGTTTACTACCTACCACGCTTTTAATAACCACCGAAGATGCTCATTTGGTTTATACAACTAAGTTACCATTTTCAAGAATAGATAAATTTCGGCACACACTCAACTGTAGAGCTGAAAATTTTAAGGTTAATTACTTAAAAAGTAATCTTTGAAAGTTGTTTGACAATTATTTGTGTATTTAGATTATCTTAGCAAACAGTCCGAAGTATTGCGGGATTGAAGATGAACCTCCGAGATTTATGGGAGAAGGATTTGTAGTTTTGCAGTCAAACTGTGTCGATCTCTATTATTATTTAGATGAACCAGGTAATTGTTTTGATAAATTAGTAATTTCTGACAAAATGAAACTTTAAAATTTTTTTTTCGTTTTTAGGCGTTATACCTGACCAGCCGGAATTAATTGAACTGGCAGATGGCAAAATAGTGGAAGCTTCTACATCTCCAGCTTGGGGATTGGATATTAAAGTGAGTCAAACAAAATTAAATATTAATTTTAGATTTATTTAAGTGGTTATATCACTTAGTGTGGAAAGGGCACAGATTTTAGTTACGGACCTTGGGCTGATCGTCAGAGAGAACATTTGTTCAATTTTTTTTTCCCTCAAGATTATCAAGCTCTTAAAGTTACTCAAAAAGCTAAACCTGGCGAAAAACGTCAATTTAAAACGTTTGACATTCGACTCAGTATTTTATATGACTCAACTATTGATACTCTGTTTTCCAAAGATAAGGTACTGTTCAAATAATTATTTATAGTACAAAATCATGACAGTTAATTTAATTTTAAATAAGGTAACAAATGCCGTTCATATGAACGTTAAACAAGGATCATATTTAGAAATAACAATTCCTTGGATAATAACTGAAAACGGTTACACAACGAGAATAAACGGGCAGCTATTTCACGTGGACGCTTCTACGAGCCATACTTATCGATCTCTTTTTGAAACTGAAACGTTGGAGGTATATAAGATCGTATTTTTGAAAGTTTGTTTTAAAGTTTAAATGATTGTTATGAAATAAGTTTGATGTGACGGCAAAATATCCTTTGATATGGAATGATCCTCAGAAATGGATCGTAAACATTACAGGATGCAAAGCAAGCGTCAATTTAATTTATGAACACAAATCGTTCTTTCAAAGTAACAAAATTTAATTTTTTATCATTGTTGTATTTTTTAAAATTATACATCTGTTTTTTAGATTTGCTTTCGGATTGGTCTAGCAGATACAAGCCAGACATTTTACGATTTATTCCTTATCTAGTCGACGTTAGCGTCATTTTAAAGGAATATGAGATTGTTCTTTTATCAAATGAGCACAACTGGATTGATTGTTCATCACAGCATCAAGAAAATGGTATTATTTCAGATTTACACGAGTGTTGGTTTAAATATTATCGGAAATAATTAATTTAATTAGCTCATATGGCATTCTGTGGAGAGGTTTTCGAAATGTCTATCAATATGCCATTTTATGATTTTCTACCGCCGTTGGTTCCTATTAAAATATGGATTCAGGTGGATTTCTTTTAATGTGAGTTAACCACTTGACTTAATTATAAATTTATTTTGTAGGGTGAATGTGTAAATTTAGCTATGTATCTACCTGAAAGCAATACTTACCGTAACGTGGTGTTGGCGTTAGATCGAAATATTAAACTGGTAAAAAGAGATGGAACCATTTCTAACAAACAAGACAACGATAAACGTTGGAGAAATAAAGCTCAAAAAAAGTATAATTTTTTGATGTAAATGTTTTAAATTTTTTAATTTTGAGTATTTCGTTTTATAGTTTGGGTTGGATCGATTGTTGGACAGTACCAATAATTGCTTTGAGCATAAATTATTCTTATTATCCCATCCCACCTTTAATTTTATCTAATTGCGATGAAAATTTTACTACACCTGAGAAAGAAGAAAAACTTTTAAATCCCATTCGTCCACCAACTGCTGAAGGCGATTCTACGCTTACGTTACAGAAATTGAGACCTCACGCTTTCGATCCAACAACATTACCTCCAGACTCTGTTAACGTGGAGCTAGAAGTTGGTTCGTCTGTAGTTTATTTGTACGGAAGTGTTTTAAGAAATTTTATGCATATCAAAGTAAATTTTTAAATCATCAGATTTAATTTCGTTTATATAATACTTGTTGTTTTTTAAAACTTTATTAGGAAAATTATTTTGGAACTGATCAGAGGTTTACAGATTCTTCAGGTCTACCGAATACTAAAACAGGCGATTCTCATTTACTCGAAGATTTACCAGCGGAATCTTTCGATCCTCGTCAATACCGGCCATTAGAAGTTATTGTCTCTATAACCATGCATGATATTCAAGGTTACGCAATGAAAGTAAGTTTATTAAATAAATTATGAACTTATGTAAATAACCATCGCTGTTGAAAAATTAATTTTATTTTATTAGAATAGCGAAGAAGATGATTCGCCGTGCCCTTCGGCTTATTTAGAAAAACTGGTTTTTGAATTGCATAAAACATATGCGGAAACTAAACTTCAGCTACTTGTGTCACCTGTGGTTCTCAGTACAGTTGATGTAATTCCACGGAGACCTGATCAACTTCATTTAAGCAATGGATTTATTGCTCTTTCAGGTTCTATTTGTTTTCTTTAGTATCAAGTTATTTATTGAAATAAATATTTTGGATAGGTCTTCAAGTTCGAGGTCACGCTATGTTTTCAGACGAAGGGGTTCATCTAGATGATGAAACTTTAGAATACGCGTGGCTTACAGAAATTAAATTGGGTTGCATTAGTGGTCGTTTAACAACTCCTCAAGTAATTTGTTTGAATTGCGTTGAATTAGTAAGATTATTTAATATGTTTTTAAACTTTCAGTTAAGTGATATAGTTGAATGCATAGATACATTTCTGTTCTTGGTTGAGAATGCGGAAAATACTCTTCACAGTCCTTCTTTGTACAAAAAATGCCATCACGGACATGGTCAACTTCACTGTATAGATAGAAGTCCGGATCAACTGTGCCCCACGTCTGATGATATTAAATACAAAATGACAAGATTTTCTATGGAGCAAGTTGACTTATTTTTGGTGGAAACAAACGTTGCTCTTAACCTTTCTGTAAGTTTTATATTTTTATTAATACAGTATTTTAAAATAAGCTCAAAGATCACATTAAAATATTAATTTTGTAGATTATGCCTGCTAAACTTACGTTTTGTAACCTTCATGGTCATCAAACTGAGTGCGGTATGACTGCCATGTTCAGCAGTTTGCGTTTTAAACAGTATATTATGAATAATTCGAACAATGAAACTAACGGAGAAATATGGTTGGAAGTTGGATCGGTAATTTTAGAAAAAATTTATTTCGATTCGATCAAAGCTCAATCTCAACCATTGATTCACGAGAGACAAAACTCGTTTTTAAGATGCCACGACAGTCGTAGTAAACGACTGTGGTTTTTATGGCCGCCTAATCTTTGTACTTTACCTCGAGAACTGATTGGAAAATGTGGATGTCGAGGCGCTTGTGCTTTTTTTACCCCTAGTCAAAACGATGGGAACTATTTTCACGTCGTAAATCCAAATGATCATCAGTTGCTAGTCAATTCGAACTCTGCGATTATTTACGCCGGGTCATCTAAAACTTCACCTTATGATGGCTGTGTGGAATTGTCACCGGTTGTTGATAGTGACGCTTTAAAAAGCAAACTTAGCACCGGGTCTGTGCACACTATTGGAACATATCGATGCACTGATAATTCTGGAAGCAGAAGTAAGGAGCCGTTCCAGGTTATTCCTTTAGTTCAAAGGACTTTGAGTCATCGTGAACCTGGAACTACTCCTGAAAATGATAACGGGTTAGAACCGACTCCTAGTGTTTCAAGCATTGGGCGTTTTATTAGTGTAAACGAAACTTCAAGTCAGATCTCATCTTTTAATCGACATAATATACAAGCAAATTCAGTATCATCTCTTCAAGAATCGAATAATAAAAATAATGATTCGCCAATAAAGATTAACAGGAGTACTTCGCGGCATTCAATAGCTAATAGACCTCGAAGTGGCATCGTGAGAGCAATTTCTGTAGGTAGATCGTCCATCACGTCAACCGCTTCTTTGGATATTTATTTTCCAGCTGAAGATGATATAGAAGGAAAAGAAAAGCCGTTATTAAGTCGGGATCATAAGGAGGAATGGCTCAATGGAAGTACAAATTCACTCTTACAAGGCCAAATAGGCGCTTTAAATCAAGGTTTATTTTCAATTAAAATTCAATTCTAAAATTTAAAACAATTTAATTTTTTTTTTATTTTGGAAGATGAGAAAGAATCGAATTCAATTTCTAGTACATCTTTCATCTCTGCTGTTTCTTCGCAAGAAGATTTGGCTCTAGTCGATCTGCATGTGCAACTTGATAAACCTATTACTGAGTCGCCGCTTCTTATGGCTGCATACAACTCACATTCTACAAGGGTATTATTTTTATTTATTTACATTTACTGTACTGTGTTTATTGTTCATATTCTGTTAATTTTTATTAGCTCAAATGTGCTAATTGGAAGAAATTTCCTACCTTATATCCGAATCCAACGAAAGATGGCGAATCTTCTAAAACGTTTTATGTAACGGACTATGTTCCTTATTTTCATCCTATCTCTGAAGGTTTTACTGCCATTAAATTAATCGACAAAGATAATGTATTGGGAAATGTACGAAACGCTGGTAATGCGGAAATTAAAGAAGATAATTGGGATTTTCCTCAAAAACTTCATGATAAATATGAAGATAATGATGATTTAGGTATGGATCGAGTTTAAAATAGTTATACAAGTATGATTTCTTATGTAAATTTTAAATGTTAGACAACGACCTGTTTTATTGTGAAGATAGTGTTTCAAAAGCAACGATTGTGATTAAAATTGAAGGAGATTTTGATATTCATATATCTCCATTGATGTTAGAAGCAACACAAAGGTAATATATATTATTATGTTTATAATTAATTATACAGTAATTTTGACATTTTTTTAAAGCTTTTTAGAAGCTTTGTCACCATGTTTATCTAAGCTGCATCCATTCACCATTATAAGCAAATTGCACTCACAATGCGTAGCGGATGTACAAGCAGCAAATCAACTAAAAAAAGAAAAATATCTGTACATAAGTCATTTAAATCAGTTACGGAGAGCGAACAAGATGATTGGCAAAGAAGCATCGAGTGATAATGTTTACGAAGAAACTAGAACATCACAAATTCAAACTTTCATAACTTTAAAAAAAGTACCATTGGGATTGATTATTGAGATTGACAAAATGTTTTATTTTATTTTTTACTTTTCAGTTGAACATTAATGTTTTTCAAGCATCAATTTCTGAAGAGTTGACATCGTTTGCTGCTTTAGAAAATATTTTGGATGTGACTTGCGTTTCTCTTTTTATGATCAGTTTAAGCGATCTTGAGTGTAAAGTTTATTCCAGTACACAAAGTCGGAAAACTATTCAATCTTTAGAGGTTAGTGATGTTCCTGTAATCCAACGTAAGAAAAGTTCGGCGGGTAAAGATAAAAAATCGAAACTGGATTGGCATCCACCTGAGCAGAATCCTATCGAAACCAGCGAGACTCAAGAGGAAGAATTGATGATATCGTTTGACGTTTCAAGAGTTCACACTCAATTCCGGCGTTTGAGAAATAACGGCACAACGTTAAAAGACGCGGTGCTGACGATCATATCTAAGGAGCAGTCGAAAGTGTTTTTTACATGCGACGTTGACATTCCTGCTTCGCTTTTGGTTAATAAAAATTCCATAATTAATCAAGCACAGCCAAGTGGTAGTTCGAAAGCTGAAAACAACAGTACAAACGATATCGCGTCTAAGTTTGCAGATCAGTTGGGATTCATTATGAGCGAATGTGGAGTAGAATGTTTGCAGCTGAAATTAACAAAACGAATTGGCTTAAAGACTTCGACTTTGGACGAGATCAAATCAAACGGAGCGAAAGACTTAGGGTCTAATCAAGGTGGACCGACTACACGTAGCAGTTTTGAAAGCTTGTCGTCGGGTGAAAATCCTGGGTCTTCATTAACCACCAATTCTAACGGAGACATATCGTCTGTTGTTTTAGATATTAAATCTTTTTGGTTCAATTTTGCGGCACCTCCTTACTCTCCAAAAGCGGAAAAGCCAATATATACTAGGTATTTCTTTGTATACAAATGTATTCTTATAACCTTGTCATAGCTAAGTTTAAAAAAACTTATTTATAGGCATGATTGGCATTTATTAAGTACTGCTACTCCAGCAATTAACTCGTGGCTTAATCCAACGAACAGACTTTTAGTTGTTATTCAAAAACTAGGCAGTGAAACTGCTCATAGAAAACTTGCTGTGATAGCCTGCCTTATGGCTGAAGCATTGGACATTCCAAGTTTACACAGACCCAACGTGGTAAGCATAATTGCAAAATATTCGTAATTTTATTATTTTACAATTTATTTGTACTAATAGACATAAATAGACTAATAGACCAAACTTGTTTTAATTATTTGTTTTAGTGGAAACATAACGTGCTGACCCCTCTTGCAAAGACTCTTCAAGAAGACCCGTCTTGTCAACTGTTGACGGTTTTGCAGCGCTACCTAAATACGGCATCATTAGCAAGTTTGAACGGTATTTTGTCTGAATCTTCTCCAGATTTGGAGACGATTCATAAAGGTCTTGTTGCTTTGTCACGTCAATGGAAGAATATTTTATATATGCCTTCAGTGGTGGAGCGAAATATCAAGTTGCAAAAGAATCAGAAACCTTTTCGAGTTTCATTTGCCGTTCCAATTAGAGACCCAGCTTATAAATTTAGCCATCCTTTTAAATCCACAAAAGAAAGAAGCGTTGAGCAACAAGTACCTGAAAGCAGTGTCGTTCAAACACAAGTCGAAATCGATGAGCGATCGTCAGATGAAAGTGGGTCGCAAACTTCTTCCGATTGCAATTTTCCAGGCACAGATGGTGATAGTGGAATGAATAATTTTAAAAATGGTTCGAATTTTCTGGATAGGAAAAAAAGATTGCCGTGTTACAAGCCCAGAAGTTCAAGCGCAAGTGTGGTTTTGCCGTTGATGCCATCTCATCAGTCTGATAGTTACAGTAAACATTCGACAGGTTTAACCACAATGACGTCAAAATTACAGTTTGTAGAGACCAGAAAAAGTGGTATTAATAAGAATATGATGATGGGAGACAGCAATATGAGTCTTAACTCTACTACACCGAGCGCCGCCAGTGCAGAAGGGGGTGAAGTTCCGAATTTCGTGTCTCCATCTAGAAATCATTCTGCGAAAAAACGGTCTCCTAGTCACGATTTGGATTTGTACGCTTGGATGGTGAAACAGCAAGATTACGCAGCTGTCGCTACAGATGATTTATGTGATGATATGCTGGATAATCCTGATCCTCGCGTAAACACTATGGGATCGGATGATACAAAAACATCTGGTTCCCAAAGTGATTTCCATCAGTCTTCGGCATTCAGTTTGGGTCCAATTGCCGCGCAAATTGCTGACACTCATGTCATCTTTTATCCTCTTTTAACTGGTCTCCAGGTTCCATCGCAAGTTGCAGGCAGTATTTTTAGCCAGAGATTTGGAACGAATTTAACCGTAAAAGCAGTTTTAGAGCTTTTTAAAATCGATATGGTGGAATCTTGTTCGATATCAACATACTCTCAGAAAAGTGGACGTCCTTTCATTCGGCCGTCGAAGTCCCCACTTTCTCCTCAGGATACGTCAGCATTTAAATGCGAAAAATTAATTGTAGACTCGTATTTTAAGGAAGGACAAGAAATCGAGAAAATGAATGACGTTTCGGACAAAAATGTGCAAACTACTATGTTGATATACGGTGGAGCAGATAATTTTAGAAAACATACTACAATAACAGTCAATTTTTGCGTTAATGTAGATAGCATTTGTCAAAAAGTAATAATTTTTTTATAATAATTATTGGAATTTTTATATTTAAAACTGTTTTTTTTTTACCAATTTAGGTGAATCTGCCTCTTTTGAGACTGTTGCATCAATTTTTTTCGGTTTATCATAATGCAATGGAAACTCAAATGGAACTGCAAGGCCGGGCAACGCTTCACAACGCGAATGATTGGCGCTTTAAAACTCGCAAGAAAACTACGTCGTCTTCGGGTTCGGACAACCATGCAGAGGAGTTCAATGAGAAACAGATAGTCTGCGATGCCTTATCTTTGGATACTGATAAAGCTTCTCGAACCGCATCTCCTCAACCTTCTGAAGCGGTGGCTTCTGTCTCTCATCAAGCATCCGAGAGTGGGTTTGGAAATATATTGAGAAAGCATCAAAGTTTTGCTTCTAGATTTCGGGCTTCAACTCGAAAATACGCGAATCTTGATGAACGGGTTGAAAGCCCTGATAGCGCAAATCTGAGTCAAACTATAGTTGAAATCGAGACTGTGCCTACCCATTTGGCAGATAAAGCTAAAGATAAAACACCACGCTGTTGGAAAACTATGTATTATTTAATGGATTTGTACGCAACTATGCCGGAAACAAAAACAATTGCGAACAGGTAAAAACTTTGTTATTAACCAGTATTAACGAAATTTTTTATTATTATTTACTAATTTGAAGGTCTCCTGTTGGAGTGGCAGCTACGGCTTCTGATAGTGGTAAAAGAGAAGATAAATACGAGCCACTTAAAGAAACAATTAATGAGGCTGACGAACAGCCTTTTACTAGTCAAGCATCTACTAGTCAACGAGCTAAAAGTTTTAAAAGAAGTATTTTTATATCTATAAGTGTTATGCGAAATTTCAATTATTAAAAGTGGAAGTTTTATTTAGATCTAGTCATTAAAGAAAGAGTTCCAATAGTGGTTTTAGGAGTTGTTAAAATTCGCCGCGTTAAACTTAAAGCATCGCTAAGTGGTCTGAAACTCGAGGCTGAATTGACTTCCCTTCAAGCTAGTCACACTCATAAAGAAAAAATTAGAGGTCTAATTAGTTTTTTAAACTTATTTAGAGACATAAATTGATTGTAACTGGCATTTTTAGGACCTTCTAAACGATGGACTGAGTCTTCTGCTACTGGTCACTTGGGAAAAGCTAGAGTGGTTCTTCTGGAAGAAATGTTTCCTAATCAGCAGTTAGTTTCAAATACTGTATTTTTAAAATATATAGAGTCCTTTAAAGAATTCCTTCACAGAATTTAGTCTTAAATTTTTAAAAAAATTTAATTTATAGAATAGTGGTAAAAGCAGACGTTGGAAAGTCGCAGGCTTTATTTTCCGGATATTTTGGAAAATCCAAGGAAAAAAATTCTGCTTTCATTAACATTGGCCATGTTAATGTTGACATTCCTCAGCACCCAGTAGTTCTTCATGGAATGATGACCAGAAGTTCAAAGCAACTGTCAACTACGTTGCACGAACTTCGCACTCCAAGGCCGCCTATTCTTCGTCATATGTATAGACAACATATTTTTTAAACTTAATACGGTTAGTTAAAAGTTTTTTATTTTTATTTTTTAGGAGAACTTCGGAAGATGTTGAAGTAAATTCTCCACGGTCACCAAGACCCTCTTTCGAAGGCGTTATTTCTGCGAAACATCTGATTCCTCAAAATCCCAAACCGAAATTGCTGCACCCAATTGTAGTGCATTTCACAATTATATTGGATGGTCTGGTTATTGGTGCTTCTCTTTTACCTTCTTTGCAAGCTCACTACCAAGTAATTTTAAAATTATTTGTTTATTTGTTATTATTATGCAATATTATGATTTAGATGGATCAAATTACAAGTATCGGAGTTACTGGAAGTAGAGCTAAGTTTACAGTGGATCTTCCTATGCACCATTTGAGCTTTGCAACTAAAGTACGCTGTATTTTTAATTAAAGGCAATTTTTTCATTAATATTGAAAAATAATTTATTAAAAGGTTCCGCTTTCTGAAGCAAATTTACCTTCGTCAGCAAGCATTGACCTTCCTGAACTCAATTTATCTGCTGAATACATACAGCCCCAAAATAATCATTACGGCGCGAATAATTCTGATCCTCCGTTGGTAGACGGAGCTGTTTTACGTCAGGGAAGTTATTTAAGCGCAATTGCTCATCTTGGTTCTTTTGAACACAGTTTGACTACCGATCTATTAAATCATTTAGTGTTAGTTCAAAAGGTTTTTATGAAGGTATTTTTCTTAATTTTTTCTTAATTTTTTCAAATATTTTGATGTAATTTTAATTTTTATTGCAATTTTCACGGAAAAGGAAATTAATGAAGTTGTGCAAAAAATGGCTGGTGGTGATAAACCGGTTCGCTGGTGGTCGGATAATGGGGGCAAAGAATCGGCATCAATTTCACCAGTGCAACTTTTATACTCGATTCAACTTCGTTTGAAAGTATGGTTATTCCTGTTTTTTTTTTTTTTGTAATACTGTAATGTTTTTGAGTTTTGAATTGTTTCACTATTTTAGGGAATTCAAATTACAGCTACTACTCCGACTTATAGTGCTGTGCGCTTGGAAACAGGTTGTTTAGAACTACAGTTATCAAACAGAGTTAAGAATTTGTCAGGTTCCGCTGGAAAAAATAAAGGTTAAATCATACTTTTTAAATAATGTTTTTGGACTTACTAATTTGTTCTGCGAACTTGACAGACTCGGCTGCTAAACTGTTTGGCAAAGCCCATGTGGAATTGAATTTATCTCTTGGACAGATAGTAAAAGTATAAAAATAATTCATTTTAATATTATATTTTATAAAACTTGGTACAGTAGTTAAATAGCATTTTTTTGTTTGTTAGAATCCTTTATTTGAAGAAGCAGAATCAGAGTTTCAGCAAGTGGCTTATTTTAAAACTAAAATACAGTTAAGAAATGCATTGCAGGTATTGATCTTAAATTATTTTTAATTTGGTAAATCATTTATTTCTAAACGATTAAATTTTAGGACGAGATGGTGTCTAATTCAGGAACAGATGACAAAGAAGCTGTATTTATAGCGCTTCATAGACCATTGGTTTACGTACAGCCAGTAGCGTTAGATAGAGGTAAGGCTGTTGATTTTCATTTCAAAATAAAAATTATAATATTTTCTCTGGTAATATTTAGCTGTATTTGTTTGGTTAAATTATAAAAACGCATACGAATATTGGAATGAACAACGTTCTACTCTTAATAAGGAGGTACCGATTTTTATTTTGATTTCTGGTTCTGATTTTAAAATACACTGATATTCAACGATTATGATTTTCAGGTTCTTACTGCAACACAACAAGTTATAGAGAAGGTTCCACCGATTGCTCATCTTGGAAGTCATAGTATTAGCATGTTATTTTTGCAATTGACGGTCGATGATTTAGGAATTTGTCTTCCGCTTACACCCCATGCATCTGTATGTAATTGTCTTTTTTTAATTTTTTAAAAGAGTTTAATTTTTAATATAGGTTATTGGTCGCCAGACATGTGACACTGAGCATCCAGCTGCTTGTGTAGTAACACTGGAAACAACTAGCATTTCGGCTTGCTCTTCTGGATCATTAGTTAGCAAAGGAAATTTTCAAGGCAATTTTTTCAAAAAGTTAAGATTTTAAATTTTATAGTATATGTAATTCACGTATAAAATTAGGGTTATGTATACGATTTGCTGACGAATTTGAAACGTCTCTCGACGATTGGAAGCCTGACTCGAACGATGCATCGATTATGAATCTTTGCGTGGTATCGGAAGGAACGTATGAAGTTTGTTCTAGAACTATATCGCACCATAGTCCTGGTAAATATAATTATTGACGAACAATTTCAAAATTACTAACTGTGTTTGAGTAATTTAGAGGTTGCAAAATGGATCTTAAATGTACAATGGGAGATGGATGGAGTTAGTATTCATGTTGATACGAATATTGGAAAGCACTTGTCAGCGATGGCACAGACTCTAACATCTCTCGCGGGAACTCAAGAACCGGTTGGTGAAGAATGGGAAGAACGTCGTAAAATGGAACAGGTTATTCTGTATCTACATAAAAATATTGTTAATGTTTTAAATTGAACTTTTTTGCTTACAGGGCTCGATGAATAGAAAAACACGAGATTTTGTTGATGGATTACCTTCTTTTGTATTTGATCATGAAATGGATTCTAGAAAGCGTTCGAGGATGATAGAGAGAGAAATGAATGAGCAAGCGAAGATTGTTAATGATCTTCAGTAATAAGTTTGCTAAATTTTTTTTTTTTTACTTTTCATTTATGTTTTTTACTTATTAAAACTAGATTATTAGGCGCTAGTCATAGCACTATAGAGCAAGAAACTCGACGACTTCAAGAATTAGAAGCAGCTTGCTTTAATGATTTTCGTCGGGAAGTTATTAAGAGGCTTCGAAAGCAAAGTGTTAAGGTATAATTTCATTTTTGATTAATTTATTATCTTTTCCATTTTATTTGATCTATTTTTAATTTTGCGTGTAGGCATCAGGCTTAAAAGAAAAGTTTGGATTGACGTCAAGTCGCGAAAAAGCTTTTATGGTTACACCTACTCCTACTCCTGACCGAAATTATGGAAATTTACCAGGGTATATTTTTTAGACATTTTTGACTTAGACGATACGGGATTTAATTAAAATGCACATTTTATTATTTAAGAGGTATATTTTTAAGTCCGACAACAAGCAGTCCAGCTACTTCCCCTGGCCACGGACACACCAGGACGATTTCCCTGGATAGTGCTCAAGTGACGTTTGATCCTGAATCTAATATGCAAAAGTAAATTTACATTTTTCGATAATTTCTTGTAAATTTTACACAATGGTTTTCTAGGGAGTTATCTTTGGTCGATAAATGGCCATCTGCAGATACTATGGATTCAAATTTAGGTGGTTATGTAAATATTGCATCTTTTCCTTACAATTCAACGGATGCAGCAGCATCTATTGTTTCTACTCCAATAACTACAACTTCCGATTCTTCGCCATTATCTAATAATACACCTTCAGATATGGATCAAATGCATTTTACCAGATCAATTAGGTTATTTTTTGAATTTATGGTTTATTTGAACCATTTTTAAAAGAAATTTAATTTAATAGCATGGCAAATGAAAATGAGGGTTTATTTCATCCTGAACCAAGTACCGGTAATAATCATCCGCAACATCAACGACTGCTTTCCGGTATTCCTTTAAAGCAGGCTGTATCAGAGCCCAACATTGATTTTGAATTAGATGTGAAAGTTTTCATTAACAGTGGAAAATGTGTTTTACATACTAAAGATTTCAGAGAAGAACGGTATTATTAATATTCAGAGTAAGTCGAGTGCTGTTATAATTTTTGCTTTATTTGTTTAGAGAAATATTGGGGGAAAGAAGTTTTTCGAATAGTACCTTTGAATTTCCCATGTCACCAGGACATAGGAAAAAAGGCAGTAATTCTACTTCTAGAGTTAACACGTCAACGGGAAAATTGAAATTTACTTCGGCATCTGCTCCTACTCAAGTAGCTGACTTTACGGTTTTTCTTATTCCAGGTTTAGATGTTAAGGTTAGGCGTTACGTATATTAATACAGTTGTTTACGTTGCTTACTTTGAATTAATATTTATTTCAAGGTATCTTATAATTCCCGAACCGACCTTGAGGAGAGTAATAGCGGCCAAAATAAAACCTTTCATCCTATATTTGAGAAAAGATTTCTTTCGAGACAGCAAGAATCTGATAATCGAAAACATGGAATGAAAAAGGGCAGTCTATTTGCATGGCTGACTTTGCAAGGAATTCCCGAAGTTTGTATTTCAAGGTAATTAAGAGTTACTTGAAATTTCATGTGCTTTTTATTATAGGAAGCCGTAATTACTCCTCATCTTTTGGATTTTCTTGAAAAAGCACTAGAACCGATTCCAATTCCTGTAGCTACTGAAAAAGTTGCTCAGCCTTCATTAGGTAATAAGACGATAACTTTAAAAAATTTATTTTACCGATTATTATTATTTAGGAGTAGGCCCGAATAAAATGGAATCCGATTATCAAAATACGTTTGCTTCATCATTTGTGGCATCAACCTCATCTGCCTATGGATCGTTTCCAGTCGATGTAGTTGTCTATCTTCGAATTCAACCGTCCACTCTTCGGTTCAGTTGCCTTCCAATATCTCGAGTTGAATGTTTACTTCGTCTGCCTTCAGTCGATCTTGTCATCTCCACAAAAAGAGCGGAAAACGAGCTTGACGTCGATTTTAAAACAGAATTTTCAAATTTTAAATCTAAAGGTAGTAAATGAATCAGTAATTGAATAAATCAATACAATAATTAAAATTAATGAAAATTTTTGGCGTTTTTAGGAATTGCGGAGTTATATTTAACTCACGCAGCTGTAGGAGGTTTGAGTATAACGGCGTGTTTAGCCGACTTTTTTATTTATGTTTTTCATCCTTATGGTGGAAAAAAATCTGGCTCTGCTCCAAGCTCAGGTATGATATTTAATAACTCATTTTTGAAAATTGAATTCATTAATGTTTGTGTTTGATTTTAGCCAATGCAAAAGATATGAATGGTGAGTCGGCATCATCAACTGGAAGTAGTGGACGTCGAGATGCATTTAGTGTTCAGTTGGAATTTGTTAAAGTGAATATATCAAGAAGTCGAAAAATCACTCCTGCTTTGGAACCAGGTTCTTGGTTATCTCCCGACAAGTGTGCAAGTAGCGGAGGAGCAGTTATTAGATTTTCAAGTAATACATTTTTTAATTCTTGCAAAAACTTTTTATATTTATTTTTAAAATATTATTTCTAAAAGCAATTTGCGACGTTGGTTCAGCTTCTTTTAAATACGATATGAGACGACTGAGTGAAATTCTCGCTTTTCCAAAAGCTTGGTATCGTCGAAGTATTGTTAGACGTTTGTTTTTGGGTGAACAAAGTTTAACTCTAGTAAGCAGCGACCAAGGTAATTTTAAATATTTTTAAAAATCCTAATATTTAATCAGTAAAAGCACAGTAATTATTATAATTGGTAAATGTGATATCATTCGCAGAAGATTCTTGCAGTAGCGTAGGTAGCCCCCGATCTCCGGAAGATGCTAGCAAAGAGTCGGTGTTCAATCTATCCACTATTAGCCTAGATAAATCAATGCCACTAAATGAATCAAGTGTCGAGAGAAACTCCATTAATGCACTTGTAACACCGTCCAGGGGATATAACAGATCAAACCAAAGCACTGCAGAACAGCGCAAGTTAACTTTAGATTTACCACACACAAAACGTCACTCTCGCACAGGTACCGGTGTCAAATTGCTTGCACGAAGAATTACTTGTTGTAAATTAAATATATTTTTGATGCTGATGCATGCTCATTAGTCAATGCATGCACTTTTAATAATTTTTATATATCGGGAAACTGCACATGAATATTAATTTTATTTAAACTTGTTACTGTTTTTGCGTAAATGTTTGAAAAAGTTACTAACAGTAACATTATGAATGCAATCGTTTTAAAGTTAATTTTAATTTTTTTTAAAATTTATTACTTTGTTGTTTAATGACTTTCTAGCTTCTGCTCCTTCTTCACCTATGAATGACACATTTGCCAAACCGTCCAATGTTACTAGTCCGATGCCTCCCACTGGAAAAAGTGGTAGCACTTGGGAAACTCTGGTTCTATTTGCTGTTAATCTTTCTAAGTTAAATATTCACATGAATATGGGAAATGTGATGGGCAACACAGTGTAAGTTATTAATATCATTTATTTATTTTTTTAAAGATGAAATTGAAGATTAAAAATAACGTTGTTTTAGATGGACAACTCATGGATTGCAGTCGCAAGGCCGGTTATCAATTGGAAGTACGGGCCACAAAAATATGTTAATATCGGTGGGACTCGGAGGTTCTTCCTTAGATGCAAAGGGCGGTATTGTCGGTGGGATAATCGAACTTAGTCAAGTCCACACTTTATGTATGCTGTTTTGTTAATGGAAATTATTAGTAAATGAAAATTAATAGTTTTAAAATTTTTATTAAGTGAACATAAAAGAAGATCCAGGACTTGAACCTGATCATAGTGTTCAAATGAAAATCTATGCTCTGGAGTCGAGGTTGGATTATATGGGTACAACTGTTTTAATGGGAAGAGTTAGCTCTTTAAATGTCACTTTGAGAGATGAATGGAGAGTACATAACATACCAACAAAATCTGAAACCGATCTGCCCACAAAAAGGTGTTTTGAATTTTTTTTATATTTTGAATGAAATATTAATTTCAATTTTTTTTTTGGTGTTGTTTAGACCGGCTTTGATATTTATTCACGGCGACATGGAGTGGGATCAACTTCAATTGATGTTATCTAGATCAACTACTCCTGACCTTCTGAAAATGAATATCAAGTTAGAAGAATTCTTTGCTCAGCAGTTTCAAAGCAGTAAAAGAATGCTTTCTTCTCTTCAACCATCAGCTAATTATAAAAGCATGCAGAGCACACCTACAGTAAATAAAAAGCCCATTTCGGAAAAATCAAATAGGCATTCTTCGCATCGCAGGCATCACCGTAAAAGTTTGGGGTCAATGAAAAGAGGAAGACCGTCCATATCAGGAGGTCGAAGTCCAGAAAATAAAAGAGTAGGAGAAGAAAAAAGACATCATCGACATTGGCAAAACATTTTGGCTAAAGCGTCCGGCTTAAAATTACCAACTTTAGAAAACCCACTTCCTCCTCACGGAACTATATTAGGTGGCAGTATGGAACTACACGGAATGAACATTTCCTTGGCATGCTTTCACGGAGTCAATTTTCGAGCCAAGTCTTGGGCTCTTTTCAGTTTGAAAGAACCGAGAATCTCTTTTGCTACTGAAGCTCAAGATATCGTAAATCAAGGTTATTTTAATCTTAAATAATAGTTTTATTAATTAAAAAAATAACGCTGTTTTTTACATTTTAGAAACAAAATCTCTCGATACGCATATTGTGCAAAATCTCTCGTTCACTTTGGGTCATAATATTACAGAACATACCAGACATAGGAACATGGCTACTGTTTGTCGCATTTCAAAAAATTTTGTTTTCCCTCCTCAATTTCGTTCGATGCAGGACTGGTTTCATTACGCTTTTACCACGAGTGATATAGATGGTATTTTGAAAATATAAAAGTTGATTTGATAACACATTTTGAAATTAACAATTGAATTTATTTCGCAGAGGTGGATCGGTTTCCAGGATTGGAGAGAGACCGTAGAGACAGCGTAACTCAAGATCGGGCTTCACAGATGAGACATTCTCCAAAAGCTCAGGAAGCTAATCATACGATGGAAATGATTTTCGCTCTCCCTAGTTTACAATTGCACTTGAAAACGGAGCATCTTCAGATGCAACCCACTTCTGGAAATATTCCGCAGCCTGGTATTAGCGAATTTGAAAACGTTTTTGTTATTATTGTTTTAGAATATTTAATTTATTTAGATTCTAAACCTATTGTGGAGTGCAGTTTTATTACCGAGTTTGAAGATCATATATTTGTAGCAGTGGATGCTGAAGCATTCTTCTTTTTGCACGATCTAATAACTTCATACGTAAAAGAAAAGGATCGAGGTAACTGTTGAATTAATAACCCTATTCATTTAATTGCAAAAGAATGTGAATTGATATAATATTGGTTTAAGGAGTTCCCACCGCTACGTCCGTAAATAAACCAGAGAAAACTGAAGCTAATGTATCTTCCCCAAAAGATGGAGAAGCTCGTTTTGTGGTCACCGATCCAACGGAGACTTTACAGAAAGATTGGCGCAGCTACCAGTGTAAAACATGGCATTTAGAACCCACGGTCAGGTAATAAGGGATAAAATATAAAAACATCCTGATATTTTTTGCCGCAAGCGGTAAATATTATTTACACGATCGTTATTATTTGTATATTTTAAAGATTAATGTCGTGGGCGGGAAAACGAATTGAACCTTACGGCGTGGATTACATATTAAACAAATTAGGATTTTCTCACGCTCGAATTACCATTCCAAAGTGGATGCAACGAGGAGCGATGGATCCTTTGGACAAAGTATTGGCTGTGCTCATGGGGAAAACCATCAACGCTTTGAAAGATGAGAGGGACGAAAAAAACGGAGACCCTAATTAAATTATAAAGGTCACTATTTATTTATTCCAAATTTTATTATAGAAATTTAATTACAGAGCGACAGAGGGTAACGTTACCGTTCGCGACTCGAAATTTAAAGATGTGATAATATTTTGCGCCTCGAAAATGTTTTGGAAACTTTGATTCCAAGATAATATGTCGTCTTGTAATACGTGATTCAAACAGCAAGGCGAACTGAATGAATAAAGTACATATTCTTCGCTGTTAAATGATTCGATTTTGACTTTTTTAACGTGCACATTTAACGGTAACATCGATAAACACGTATCCTGATCCTTTTCGTACCAATACACCACCGGATAATTGAGAAGAAGACCGAAGATGCTCGAAATATTCCAATCATCGTGAGTTTGAAGATGTAAAATCTTCTGTCGGTTTAGTTTTAACTGATGACTAATGTTTTTCGATTGGTTCGTCATCTGATTCATTACATCTTTCCGCGCGATCACAGGTTCCTTGTGCGATTTAGATACATCAACTACCTGCTTCTTCAACTTCAAGGTTTTAAGTGTAGCAGGAACTGACATAACCAAAACATCTTCATTCAGTACCACAACAAGCAAATCAAGATTTAAATCCTGAATGTAGTTGCAAATTGATTGAGAAGACGCCGGGAATGCATCCCAAAGGTAAACATGCTTTATTTGTACTTTTATAGTTACCAAATTTACTATAATTATTTTAAAGTATTTTTTAAATTTTTTACCAAAGTGAAACTCTGCCAGATTTTTCCATTTATCAAAGTCAGGTTGACACATTGTTGTTTATTTATTGTAAGAAGCGCAATATGGTGTAAAATTGCATTCTACACCCCATCAGAAAAATTGACAAAAATAGAAATTACACAATGTTTTTATTCAAAACTTGAATACTACAACAATACACCGTAGTTGACGGCTGTGACCTCAATCGTGATCATTAATTTGCGAAATTCTCACAGATGGCACTTTACCCGTTGAGCGGGAAATTTAAACACTTTTATTTTTTTTATTGCGATGGTTAGTGGGTCACGGTTTTATTATAGCAGGATCGATATCTTTTAATTTAGTCTGCCTGGCATAAATTAGCTAAACTATAATAGATCTTATATTGGTTTTTGCTAATCTAATTTTACGTATTTTTTTAAGGTTGTTTGAAAGAACTAAAAAACTACTATAACAACTACAGTACTGTATTTTAGATTTCTACATAAGCTAAGCTTATATTGCTCTTAAGCGAATAGCTATAAAATATAATACTATGTAGGGGCCTATCTAATACGCTTTATTACACAATTGATCCGTGTTTTGTTTATAAAACTCTTAATTCATATTTCTGGTTTCCACCATAAAAACAACAAATGTAGCCACAATTCCCGCTATCTGAAAAGCATAGAAAGTAAACAACTTTATGTAAAAATTTTAAGCAAACATTTTTAAGATTTTTTACTTTTATAAATAAGCTATTTCGAAACTGTATCAAATTGCTCGCATTGACGTCAATGGGATTTTTTTGAACTTCTGATTCCAATATAAGAACCTAAAATACGGTAATAATTTAATTTAATTTTAAAATTAAAATGGTTTCCTAATGCACTTAAACCTTGTATTTTCCAATAGAAGTTAAGTTATTGGTTTCACATTTATAAATTAAATCCGCAAATTGATTAAACTAAATTTATAAAACAATTTAATTAGAACTGTGATTTATTATAATTTTGTAAGTTGTTTTCTATAATAATCTTACTTTTTGTTTGACATCATTTGCGCAGCTACAAATCAGCAGTAAACTTACGGCGTACATTATCACTGTTAAAGTGGCAAAATTTATTTCATAAGATTTACTTACCACATTGCTATTTTCTAAAAGTAGCAGAAAATGATAGCCTGAACTGCATAGATTTAATATTATAACTATCAGTTGCAATAGAAGTGTCGGTGATAATATTTCCGAAGTTTGAGATAATAGTTGAGTTAATGCGAAGTGAGTGCGTCGAAGATTTTCAAGCTTTGTATGAGCTTCTTGACGGTTCTCGGTAAAAAGATGTTGTAACTGAGTCGAAAGTTGCTCAAAGGCAGAAGCAAAGCAGTGCATGAGAGAAAGGAGAAAACTAATGAAAAATGACGAAGCCAAAAAGCTCGTAGAGTAACCCCACAATTGAATAACTGAAATTTGAGAAAATACAATACCGGTATACAAAAAAATTATTTTTGCTTATAAACACCTAATTTTTTGAAAAAAATAATTTTGTTATTGGTTTTTTTTTTTAAAAAAATTGAACTTCACTGTAAATTATTTTTTTCTAAATTGTAATAATAATGCTTTTAAATTAAGGTACATGTATTAAAGTTAATTTTAGAAAATAGGTTAAAGTGAAACTTCTAAGTAACGAAATTTGTGTGATTAATTTGACGATTGAATTAGTTCTACAGAGGTTTTAACTTCAAAATGTTTTAAATTAGGAAATTATAATACTGTATTAGAAATGTTATTTACCCAGCCAAATGTATTCCAATATTGGTAATTTATTAACAAAATAGTTGTAGTTGTATCCAAGTATCATAATTAAATAAAATAGATTTGTCCCACAAAATATAATAAAAATTCGCTTGATTTTTAATTTCAATTCCGTCTTCTTTATTTCAATCAGGTCTTTGAATTCATCCCAAGCTTTAAAATAGGCGACAGTTTGTTTTGCTCGAAATATGGAAATTAATATGAAAACAATAGCAGACGCACTATCGAGCATAGGCTTAATGATGAAAGTGATGAGATCGAAAGTAGCTTTGAAATCTGAATTGTTTCGGTTGTAAAGAGTCATGAAGACGTAGTAGGTTTTATAGATATTGTTCATTAGTAGAGTGAGTAAGAACAAACTCGGGATCATCAGGATCCAACTCAGTCGCCCCTTTCGAATAGGAAAAATCCCCAAAAAACACATTTTGCCTATTAACGGTTGAAGAATTTCCGTAACGATGCCTTCATTTTCTGATAATTGCTCGGGATTTTTTTGCGTTTCTGTCATTGAACTCGAGTTATCTTCTAAGAAAAAATAGCTGTACGACTTCTTTATTGCTTAAATTTTTATACATTGACCAAAAGAAAAAAAAGTTTTTATTTAAATGCTATAACGCCGTTTCTACTTGCAATTTGCTGGAAAGGCCTTCAAGGACTCTTATTCAAAATTATGTTTGTTTACGTAAAAGCATGAGATCACATTTCAATTTTGAGGTTTGGCGAATGGAAAATGTATTTCGAAAAAAAATATATTTTGGGTAGCTAAGCGTGCACACAATATTGATCGAATGAAAGTTTGTAGGTACAGTAAATAAAAAGAATTTGATGGTTTGGGTAGGCGTTTTATTGTAGCAGCGTAGGCTTACTTTTAAATAATAATCACTTAAAAGATATTAAATGTTTACTTGATAATAAGATTAAGATTTGTCTCTTACGGTTAAGAAAAAAAAATATCGTACTAATATTTAATACCGTAAATAAATATTTTAGAGCGAAATAAAAGGAAAAATTTTAAGCAATAAATTTTTGATATATCGTTAATGCATCGAAGATATTACTGGATAAAACATGATGAGATTTATAATGCAATTTGTATAGTGCAAAAGAAATCAAATACAGTAAATGATTTTTAATTCTTAGCATTACAAATGTATATGAATGTTTGAGTTTTTACATAAATATTGATTAGTTGAGTATTAATCCGTTATGCGTTGGTGTAAGTCTAATAAAATGTGCTCATACCGTAAGCATCAGATTACAAAAATATAAAACTTTTTTTTGAATATTTAGGCGAGTGACGATTTAACTGCAACGGCAAATATTTATTATTGCGAATTAAATTTAGTGTGATTAATTTTGTTTCCAAGTTGTTTTGGAATTAATAGTCTTTGGTCATTTCACTTCTTTGAAGGAAATAATTATGTAATTCCGTGTTGTTGTGCATCGCAAAATATGTAAACACATTTAATATATTGCCCATTGAGCATTAAAAATTGGTATATCAAAAAAAAAAAAAAAATGAAAAACATTTTCTTTAAAAATTTTCCGATGTCTTTTTTTCATAGTTAAAATTATTTTTTAGCAAAATAAATGTAATAATTTATTTAACAACATTTTGTAATAGCATTGATGTGCCACCTAATACATTTTTTGCATGCCGCGACGTTAAAACGGTTGGACTTGGAAAGCACTGATTTAATAAAATAAGGAAATGTTTTTGAAATAGTTTCTGGTTCCAAATGTAAATAAACAAATATTTCACTTTTAAAAATAAAAAACAGATATAAGCTTAAAAAAAAATACTTCAATACTGTAATTAACTTTAAAACATAAAGTTATGTTAAATTTATTAAGACTTCGAATAACTTCATTTAATTTCACCTTCAATAATAACAATAGAATAAATTAGTTTTGGTCAATAAAATTAAATATTGACTTTATATAAAATGATTAAATAGCATAATAGAAAATGAGCTGAGGGAAACACAAAAATTAAGTTGGCGAGACATTTAATCACTTTTATGAGTTGATTTAGTAATTTACTGCTGTCAGAGCGATTATACACGGTGATTCAATAAAAAGTAAGCCAAGCTTTTTTTTATGAAGTTGAAAGCTTTATCTATCCTTTCAAATCTAAGATATTGTATGCTGGAATCATAATTATCGTTGGTTCAATTTTCTAAATAATGTACAAATCGGAAAAAGTTGCTTATGATTAATTATCAGACATTAGAGATGCATGAAATAATGTTTGGCTTACTTTTTATTGAACCACCATGTATGGTTGTTTACTAGTGGCGAATTTTTGTACAGGACTACGAAATTTCCGTCCATTAATTTACACATTTGCTATGGTATACAAACAAACATCTATCCACGATCAGCTATTGTAGAGAGCTTCCATAATAATGCTGGAGATGTTACTTTTATTCACAATGGAATATCATAGAGCAAACATTGTCCACGGTCGTGCTAATATGTATGTACCCCCATCTTTAAATAAAAGTAACAAGAGGGGGGGTGAGAAGTGGAGTAATCAGCGCCGAGTATAAGCGGTAAAGAGCGCTAAGTAAATTGATGTAGCACGTGAAGTAGATAAAGTTGTCATTCATTGCTGCGAATCTAACTCTTTATAACGTCTTTTTTTGCTATTTCCTTTTAATAAATTTTTACTTTAAATGAAATCCTAGTTACTTTTTTTTTTCTTTTCTTTTTGAGAGAAAAAAATATTTATTTTAGTTTTAAATTAAAATTTATTAAGAGTATATCTTTGAAAAGTGAGCATGGGCCAAGTTTTAGTCTATCGTGAGCGATGGACTTGAGTCACCGTTTGATTTGTGACCAGTATGATTGTTAGCTTGAATAATAACATGCATCTAGACCATATGGGGCACTCTAATAATCCTCTCTGCAAAAGGTAATTATTTGATGTGATGTACTGTATTTATTTTAAAAGCTCCCCCTAAAGGCGGGCAATCACTCAATGCATACAATTTGGCATCTCGCGTATGTTACTATGTTTGCTTAATAACTCTTTCTTTTATCAAGTAACCTTTTTAAATTTTTTTTTGAATATATAACATTTATAATATTTTTTTAAAAGATAATTTATGAATTTTAAATTTGTGAAATAAATTGCAAAACTTTTTTTTTTATTATTTTTTTTTTAATATAATTTGTTCAAAATTAGTTAATTTACTGCGTTTAAACGCAGAATAAAAGTTTTGTAAATTTACGGCATAACGGTTTTTAATTAAATAAGGTATGTCCTTCATTTTGCTCGGGAATTTCGTTTCGTAAAATCTTGCTGGCAATTAAAATGCGTGCAACTTGAGCCGACGAAAAAAATTATAATTTTTTTGTAAAAACCGCTCATTCGGATCCGTTTTAACCGGAACGCTTTCAAGATTGTTTTCAATTAGAAGTTTCACGCTCGAAGTAGATGACGCGAAATTTCATTACATTTTTTGGTATTTATCAAAATCGTTTAGCATCGTTAAAACTTTAATATTGATATTGATAAAGCAATAAGGGTTATAAGCTAGTTTTTTAATAAAAGTTAAAAATGAAAAATAATATATACGATACAGTATGTTCGTAATAATAAATAAGTATGTACTGTATTGCAAATGCTATCGAAAACACAATACCTTTTTGTAACTATTGTTTTCCGCCATCATTTATACGTAATTTTTTGTTATCCGGAACTAATTTGTGCACAATGTTCCGGATGATTGGGATTTTAATGTTTGCGAGTTACAACGGGAATTTGAATTTTTGAATTTTGATAGAATTTTACGAAATTAAAAAGCTAGAAATTAGATAATTTATTTACGTTGAATATGTTATTTTTGTTTACTATAAAGTCAGTTTTTATAATCACAGTTTTATATTTTGATCAAAAAAAGCAGTTTTGATATTGCAATTGCATTTTTAAATTGTCATTTGAGAGTTAGATAGCATATACTCATGTTTACTCTTCCGCGGTGAATTTTATATTTTCAATTAATTCTATGGGGAATTTTTTTTTTGATTTATTTGCAATAGGTTAATTCATTTTTAAGTAATAACATGCTCTAAAAACATACGTTGTTTTTACTCTTAGTTATTATTCTGCAGCTCTTAAAAGTAGGTCCCTTTAGCAATGTATTTTTGAGTCAAAAACCAGAAAAAAAATATATATATATTAAAATTTTCCCACCAAAGCTAAAACTTAAAGCAATCGTAAGCGATCAACTGAACATATTTGTACTTTAATAGTTCCAGAACAATCGGTGAAGTTCCCAACGCATTGACTTTGAAGTGGGTGACGTTGATTTGAAATTTAATAATAATTACGTAGCTTTATAACTAGAGTTGCATTCCTTTTCTGTCACACCTTATACGGTATAGATATACACAAATAGTAGTAAAATTAATAAAATGTATTGATTTTTTAAAAAATAGTTTTAAACTCAACTTGTCAACTGAAATTAATGTTTATAGACATTTTGTGCCAATTAAATTTGAGTACACGTAATTCCAAGATTTGATAATACCGGTAAATCAATAAAGCTAAAAATGTCATTCGCGGTAAATACTTTATAAAATTGAAAAAGTAATTAAAAAGAAAATAAAAACTCGAAAAGTTTCACGATGTCCGACTTAAAGTTGAGTATCAGATTTTGTTTAGCTTTAAAACCCGCATGAAATGACGTGGGAAGATAAAAAGTTAGAGAATCCGCAAAGTCCTCGATTGTGGTTTTTAACTCTTTTCTCGTAATCGATCGATCGTTCCTCGAGGAAGTGTAACCACTTGTAGCCCCCCGTCTATAACGTAAAGAACAGGGGAGGGGGTACGTTGCGGTGAGCCGAAGGAGGGGCGAGGGAAGGCGGGGGATGATCTGTCAGCTGTCTCATTTTGCGTAAGACTTTGAGTTCATCTTTTTTTTTTTTTTTTTGGGAGGAAACGAGTTTGCGCGCTGCTTCTGATCCGATTTAAAGGGCTTGAGATAAGACGAATATCGATTCCCGGCATCATTTCCCTCAGGTGCCTCTTTTCTCATCACACCGTCACCCGCGCCGTCACGCACTCCTATCCCTTTCCCTTCACAAAAAGTTACGAGCTTTCGGAAAAAACTTTTTAAATCTTTCTTTCATCGATATTGTCAGATGTTATCGCGCTTTTAATACTTTTGGGATTATCTTACGGAGCTATATAACAACTCCCTAAATCCTACTTCATTTTTAAAACATACTAATGCACGATAACCACTCGAGATAGAGAGAAAATTTTGAAAACAGAGGGGGTTTTTTCTACGGTTTTCAATTTCACTGAAATCATTCGTGAATTAAGAATTCAAAAATTTAGAGCTGACTTAGATAACGGATTGACAGGTCCCAATCCTAAATCTCGAGTTCTGATTTGCGCGTCAACTTCTTGGAGCTTTTCGAAATTGAACATTCGCGCGGATAGAGTTTTAGAAAGTAATACCATTTTAACTTGAATAAGAAATGAATACTTGGCTAATAGGGCGACTAAGCTACCGATAAATTTTAGGAAATAAACACTCGCGTAAATGGATTTTTTGGAAATGAAAACGTGCTTAGATAAAGTTTAAGGAAATGAAAAACTTGCTCAGATGGAATTTTAGGAAATAAAAAAATCGCTTAAAATTGGAGTTTGAGGAAATAAACAGTCGCTTAAATGGGCGGCAAAAATAAATTTGTCTACTGACGACCAATAATAATATTTTTGATCTTGCTCTTGTTAGTTGTAGGCCTACTCATGTGGAACCTCATTAACAATAATTTTTCCCAGTGGCTTGCCAAAATCTCCGGCTCTGCAAAATGTCGGAACGAATAATGATAATAATTAGTTTGTAATTATTAGGGCAACGAAATATTTTATTGGTCTTGGTTGTATAATTATATGCGGTTTTACGGAAATTAAAACAATAAAATTACGAGTATATACAAAGATTATACGTGGTATAATTTTGGATTGGAGAAGCGACGAACGTTACATCATGAATATGGAAAATGGTTACTCTTAAACAACTTATTTTGGCATGCGTAATGAGCAATTAAAGTTGATTGACAGAGTTCTTAAGTAAGACTAGATAATTCGTGCTACGTTTATATGCAGATTACCATTCCATTTCATCACAGTCTTCGTTGAACAAAATAAAATTCCTCTTTTAATTTATTTATAAGACTGACTGAAAGCCTGTTTTGGGCTTGTATTTATTCCGTATCATTTCGTATAAATTTAATAAGCGTGCGAACCTATTTACATCTAGGTAAAACGGAAAACCTTTTTACTTGATTTGCAATATTTCTAAAAGGTATTTTCTTTAATTTTAACGAAAATAACTTCAAGAATAAAAAGTACAAACTTTACGAGTGGTTTTATAAAATGGCTAAAAGAAATTTTGATAAGCAATTTTGTTATCTCGTGAATAAATTTCGTAAAAAGTAGATCGATTTATCACAATTTCGTATTTTTTCTTTCCTTTTGGTGATAAAGAATAATATATTATTCATATACTGTAATTTTTGTTTATTTTTCATATTACTATATTTCTCAAAATTTTGAGAACTTTTTATAATTATATGTTAGAAAAACAATTCAGAGTAGAAATTTTAGTTGTTAGATCTCTTTGCTAGAGGTTGTTCTGTATTATAAGACTTTCTGACAAGCATACCGGTACGTCCGGAATTTAAAGTTGATTTTATAAAATACTACATGAATTAATAATTTAATAATTTTACGTTTTTTGATATGCATACACAGTACCGGTATTTGTAAAAAAGGGCATCCAACTGAACGTACAGTATCTTTCAGATTACGGTATTAAAAGTATTAATATTCATTCAGTTGGGTGCACTTTATTTACGGACACGGTGTACACATATTCAGTTTTAAAATTAAATAAAAAATAAAATAATACGGAGTATATTTCGGTTTGTGTATTGTAATTTTTTTTTAATTATCTTATATTTATTTATCTTTTGGGTTAATTTATATTTAAAAACTACAATGTAATTTGAAGATAAAATTACCTTAATATTTCTGTCGGATTTTCCTATATACCGTACATTAATTTATTATAATTTTTTTAGGTTAGTTATTTATTTTGCCATTGTTTTATTTAGTCGCGAACTACCAGATTTTACTGTTCACCCACTTCCGTTACTACTAATTGCGCATGACAAACTGTGAGGTAATTGCGCAAATATTTCTTCATAATAATTGTTGTCGTTGGAGCAGATTGCATTAACGGTGTTTTAAATTACTGTTTAAAGGCTTTACAAAATTCTGCCATTAATAAGTTACCTAGGAAACAATTATTTGGCGCGGAATTTGCAGCATAATATTTCATGCCAAATATAACAAAAGTAGGTTATATGCGTTTGCTAAATTTTACTTTCTGACATTTTTTTTTTCTTTTTCAAACCCTGTAAATAATGTAAACATAAAAAAATGTGTTTGAACATTTTGCTGTTTATCAAAAAATACAGTATCCCTCAATCCTAAAAAACAAAAAAAATTGAAAGGTTTTGGGTATAACTGTACTGCTCAGGCTTCGCGGATGCCAATATCTCGCATCAACTTCCTCTTTTTCTGACGATTTATGACAGTCGATATTATAATAATATATCGCGTTTGAGAGTCGCAACGGACTTATTGGCTACTAAATAATACCATAAACTGCAATCGCAAACGTTTTCCTAAACATATTTTATGGGTTTTGATAGCGCAACTAGCGGCGGCGGCTAAAATTAACTTTTATTATTAGTTTATTAGCTGCGCGTATGACGGATTGAACTCCCAAACTCCTTTACATCTACGCTTCCACCAATAAAAGTCGAATTAAAGTCAATTATTTAAAAAAAGTAATAAAATTGCGGCTTTTAAGCTAATTAAAAAATATTTTTTGGGGGAAACATTACCGGTACCATTTTTTCAGATTTTGTAAGTCTGCACACTGTTGACCTTTAGACGCATAATACTATTTACTCGAGTTATTTACTAAACCTAATTTATTTCTTTCTTTCGATACTTTCGATATAAAAAAAACCACAAAGAAAGATAAGTCCGATTGAACAGCTGAAGCTTAGAGAGAGAGAGAAAAAAAAAAGACGGAATCTATTGTTTCAACATACATTTATCACAACTGGCTAAAGCGGATTTACAACATACATTGTTTACTTTTTCGATCAATGGTTATACAGTGAACTTACTTTATAAAAACAATGATAAAATGCTCGATGAACATTTTTAGTCTTAGAAAAGTACTTTTACTTTATTATGTGCACCTTATTCGAAGAAATTTGTTCAAAAGTTTGTTTACCCAAATTAAAAATTATTACTTTTTGAAATACGGTAAATTTATAAACAACTGCAATAAACATAAATATTTGCATGCTTTATTTTTTATCTAGATTTGTTTAGAATTTTTAAGCACGTACAACTTGACAAGCAATGTTTTAAACGAAAATAAATACTTACTTAGGCCTAATAATAAATACAGTACCGATATCGATATTTTTATCATATTAAGCGAATAAATTTTAACAAATTAAACATTCAGAATTGTATAATATGTGATGGACATTGTAATAGTCGGCTATCAATTTAACTAGCATAGAAATGATTATAAATCGGATTACCTAGTCGCCAAACTAATTTATCTGGAGCTCTCCAAATGGCTTAGAATTTTGAAATAAAAAGCCGTTTCGAATCTCGTGCAATACATTGAGATGTTTGCGTGTGCATGAAATGAACGAGATGAACTCGTGCAAGACCTCCTTGGATCGGATTACGACGCTAGTTGAATCGCGTTTACGGTTGCGGTGGTCATTTTTATGCAATTTCAAACCTCGAGATAAAAGTATCCGCACGAAGAGTAATCGAAAAATAAAAACCTTTTTCCCCCAACGCATTACATTTTTCCTATTTTTGACTTCGTACATGTATTTGAAACGTAAGCTCAATCTGATATTGCCGGAATGATGGCAGTAACTGGTGCACTTAAAAAAAAAAAAAATGAAAAAGAAAATAGCTTACGCAAATATTAACATAAAAATATAGTAAACACTTTTAAAAATCTTAAAATAGTTGGGATTTTTTTTTTACTTTCTTTCTTTCTAAGTGAATTAAATCAAATACACAATGTTTTATTTACTTTAATTTCATTTAAAAGCTTTATACTTGTAGCGTTTGATGTAGTTGCCATGACAACCAATGTACACTCGGAAGGTATCTGTTCTTATTTACCGGTATCAAGAGACTTATTTTCATCTGGTAACATTAGATTGAAAAAATATGTTTGTGAAGTACTTTTTGAAAATACTAATAATTACTCTATAGTAATTTAAAATGCCGTAAGCAGTTTTGCTATCATTATACTAGGCTCGATTTCATTTCGAATTATTTTAAAAATTATTAAAAACGCTACCGAGATTATAATCTCCAGCAAAATTTAGTTTTTAAATCTGGATCAAATCATTTAATTTGGTGGGCTTATTAATATCATTTACACCGAATGCCGATTTTGGAATTAATCTTTTATTTAATTTTGAATTAAACTTTGGTTTTTGTAATTGAATATTTCATGATTATAATTTACTAAAATTAATTCAAGTCTAAAAACTCATCTAATGTTGCTTTTATTTATTTATTAAGTAATGATGCTGCATTCATTTTGATTATTTATTTAACATCTTTCTAAAATAAATGTTTTAATTAATGTTGCGAGTCTATTGACAAACATTACAAGCGCTCGCGCGAAATGCTTTTGCTTGGTTGTTGTTTTTTTTTGTTTTTTTTTTTTTGTTTTTTTTGGCGCGCAGGTTTTCTAAATACCTACTCGATCACTCGCAGAAAATCTCCCGAGAGACGAATTTCCGGTTTCCTAGTGGTCAATCAAAAGTTGACGACAAATCGATTGACGTAGTCGCGTTGAAAGTGAATCTAATTGGAGATAAGCTATTAGATGGCTGCGAACGGAAGCTCAGATAAATATTGACAATGGCAATAGCAAATGAGGCCGGTAATTGGAAGTGAACAAATAAATGATTGAACGAGCAGAGATACAGTAGATGCGCGCAATAACAACGACAACAATATCAGTCGGAATTGCTCCTAGCGTCAAAAGATATACTCTACATACTTCCGGTTGGAAATGCAAAAAAAAAAAAAGAAAATTTTAATACGAACCCGTTGCGGGTGCTTTAAAAATGGGTGGTAGGATGATATGGGAAAAGTGATACATACTATACATGCAGTAGTGCGTGTTTAGGAACGTTTTACACCTGTTTTTCCGGAACAATTCCCATGAAAACCATCCATCATGCAACAACATCGTTAAATAGCGGTGGAAGGTGTTACTTACACCATTTATGTTGTTTTACATCTTTTTTTTAGGAGCATAAAAGTATTATTATTGTGTTGTTGTTTTATTTAGTACTTTTTTTTAACAAGGTAATTTATTCTTGGTGAAATAATAAACATCATCTAAACTTCATAAATTACTGTATTTTGAATAGGTACATCGCTATTTATAAGCTTTTAAATTTATTTATATGTTAATTTAGGTTTATTAAAACAAGGCATTAATTAGGGCGTAACTATGACAATATTATAACAAGTGTATGAAATGAAAGTTTTTGCGGTTTCCATATTTTTTTAATACATTAATGTAGGAAAATTAATTAGTTTTGGTTTGCCAAACCATTATATTTAAACGAACACAACATTTAATATGCTGCTAAACTTATTTGAATACGGTACAGCAAAGTTTGCTTAATTTTTGAACAGTTAAAAATTAATTTTAACGTTTGATTTATTTTTTGAATTTTGATTACCGTAATTAAGTTTGGGTATTATATTATATTTTTTGAAATAACGGCGTAATATTTAATTGGATTTTGTGCCCTATGGCGATTGAATGCAACATTTTATTTTCCTCTCTTTTGTACTGCTGCAGTATTGAGGTTAATTATTTAAATCGCATCGATAGGCTGATGAAATGGGAAAGTTTCCGCCAGAGCGAAAATAAAATGTTTTTCTTTTTTTTTTAAAAAAAAGTCTTAAGTTTTAAACGTCACTACAGTAAATACAAAAGTTTCATGGCACTGAGAATACTATAAAATTCATATTAAGTACGGGCACCCGAAGAGTGCTGCTTCTCGCGTAACACTCGTAATTAGAAGTAATTATTTAAAAATAATGTTGTTTTTGTTTAATTATTCACAAATTACTTTGCGTGCACGTTTTACCAGCTGCGGAATTAACATAGTAAGTAATAAAAACAAATGATTTGAATAATAATGCTGAAATTTATTACGCTAATATTGCGTTGCCGAAAGAATTTTAAATTGAAATTTAATATTTTAGTGGTTTTATTTGCGAAAGATGAAATTTTTAATAACTAAGTTATAGTTACTATAAATGAATGATAGGCCTACCAAACTAAATTGCTTTTATTGTTTTGATTGGAAATTTTAGATTTAGGCCTATATATATTACTATTGTAATAATCACTTTTTTATTTGAGTTTTGTAGACATCAAATCAAAGCTTCATCTAATTAAAATGACGAGTAAAAACAATATTTAAGCAATCTTTTGTTTTTGATAAAATATAGGTTGATAAAAAACAGATGGCTTTGAAGAATAAAAAAATCGATCGGATCAAAGCGAAGTTACTGTATAAAAAATATATATATATATATATATATATATATATATATATATATATATATACTGTATAAAATATGAGTTTTGGTGTTTCTTAAATTGATGTATTTTTTGTAGACTGTATTTCAATTTGAAATTCTTTGACACTTGTTCACGCTGCGAAATGCCAATTCTATAAGCTATTAATCTAATGGCTCGAACAGCTGAGTCACGAGGAAAAGCAGCTGCTTCCGATACGGTGCGCTATTGGATAACATTAATGGCTTCAATTCCATAAATCAAGCGCTGTAAAATAAAAATTAATGTGTCTTACTTTTTTTTTATTAGAAAAGTTTATAAAAGCAGTTTAACAACACAGTACGTCATGTCTATATTTATTTCATGTTAAATTCGTATCTATATAATTTTTTTAAAATTTTAGTTAATCCACGTAAAAATTGTAATCTCGTAACGTAATACAAAAACGTTAATATTATGTAGATAAGGAAATAACTTTTTAAAATTAAATAATTTGCGTAGAGCCGGCTATTGGTACGAGGTGGGTTGAAAAAATCAATTTGCGGGAATGTTCTAAGTTTGTTTACTTCCACGAACTCTTCCACTGCGCGCAAGTATTTCTTTCCCAAAACTTTATTTACGTGAGTGTTTACTTCCTAAAACTCGAGCGGCGCTTGTTTACTTCTTGAAATGCTTATTGAAGTGTTTATTTTTTTTTTAAATTCTATTTGCGTGATCATTTATTTTTATCTCTCCAATTATGAGAGTTTTAATAACCCTAAAACCTTTGAAACATGTACAAATTTTTCTTTTTTATGCTCGGGGCTTTTTAATGCTTCCAGATTTTACCAAATTACAATACTCAATTTTTCGTACAAAGAAGGTAATCAGTAAAATGATAAATAATTTTTCAAACTACATTTACTTTTTATGGGAACTCTTTTTGGTGTTTTCATTTACTTTTTTTTTTTTTTTTGGTTTCGTTAACATTCAAGAAATTTAAAAATTCTTAGATATAATATTTATTTAACTTTAAGCGAATAAAAAGTACCCTAATATTTTAATTCATTTTTTTCTTGTTAATAGTTTGTTAATTTAGTTTTTAATAATGCTTTGTACAAGAATGTCTATTATTTTTTACTTGAGAAAAATCTCAGCAAAAGTTTTTTGAATATTGATAGTAGACCGAAGTTTTGCAAAAAACGGTAAGTTTATCAAAGCTTTAGTCAGCCACGCAGAATAAATTACTGTACATGTAGTTTCCTGAGAGTTTTTAAGACATAATTGATTTGGGCTTTCGGTAGAGTGTACTTTTGTGGTATTTTCTTTAATATAAGTTTAAGCGGTAAAAGTCTAAATGATAATCTTTAGTCCAGGTGCTTTTTTGCAGACTCTTTCAGCGGTTTCTCTTGAATTGAGATGTGTTTTGAATGGAAGATGATGGAATGAAACCATGCGGAATATTACTTACAGTCATTTGTCATCTGACCTTTTATTCCCATTCAATTACTACAGATGCAAGTGTCCCAGCCGATTTTATTGGCCGGTTCTATCGATTGGCCACTCGCTTTATATATACCGGTATAAAAAAATGTACAGTATAGAGATTGAACTTATCGAGAAAAAAAATCGTTTTTTTTTTATTTCTTTATATGGGGTTTTTGAAGATTTCGTAAAACCTTGGTAATAATAGCGACGTAATGTATCCGTTTCTTTTACCTTTATAGCTCACTAGAATCTTACAAACAGATTTAGTAGTATTATGACATCTGTCACTCGTTTCTCTACAAATTGAAAGTAAAAGCTATTTTTTAGAACAAAATATTTATTCAACTTTTAGTCAAAAAAAAAAAAAAAAATGAAATGTTGAATCTAAACACTTCGAATTGCTGACGAAAAGAATTAGATGTAGTTAATTATTCATAGTACTAAATGCATTTTTAAAAACAAGCTTTATTTATTAATTAAGAGAGCGATTTTTTATATTAATCAAATTAATTGTTTTTTTAAAGCAATTAGATAGCATCATTTATTAGGTATGAAAAGATATATACGAGACGTTCTGACATTTTATAAATTAAATTAGCTAATGGTAAATCTACAGAATCAGAACCGGTTCTAAATGAGAAAGAGGGATGGGGAACTATAATCCCATGCTGCTTTTTTCTTCATTGCCGGCAAAGTGGTTTAACACCTGAGACAAAAACAACTCTGTACCGAATCAATTCTAATAAACTTGAATTATCTCAATGTACCGGTAATATGAAAATTTATATGATTAATTATGCAGAATAAAATAAAGTTTTATTGCGTAAGCAAAAAGTATTTACTGTAATTTAATCGGTGATTTTATAAAATCTAGTGGAAAATTTATTTACTTTTTAAAAATACTTTAATTTAATTATGATCAGTTTTTTTGTTGTTGCGTGGTTTTTGGTAATTTGATTTTAAATAAAGAGATACAATTAAACTTTTTAATAAATACCGGGGTTTTTTTATTTTGAATAAATTATGACGTAGACTTTAATTGAATACTCCAAAAGTTAATTGTATTCTCTGACTTGAATTCAATCATTTCCAATTCATCTTTTGGTCGTTGGCGCGCTACTGCATGTACGGAATAATAATTCAGTTGTATTTATCATATTTCCGAAATGAACGCAGCATGAGATCCGTAATATGAGTTTTCTATTATTTTATTTCTTGCTATTCAACTTATTTATAATACTGGTATTGTCCCTGTTTGTCTTAAGGCGGAAATTAATTATAAATGATGTATCAACGACCATTAATATGTTCAACCAGTCTTACTGGTAGGCACTGTGCAGTAGACCTACCGGTACCAGCAGTATATTTTCGCCGTTATTTATTTTATACTCCGTAATAATTATAGTAACTTTATCACATAACTGAAACGTAACTTTTAAGCTCATATTATGAATTTATTGATTGCATTTAAAAATAACTTAGCTTTATAGTTTGTTTTTATTTTATTTGAAAGGGTGCATTGGGCTCTAGATTAGAAGATTGAGATAGTCGACCTTAGGATTCGGTTAGACAATTTTAATAATCATATGTTATGAAATTATCAATTCCGTATCATAAACGCGTAAAATAAAAAAAAAATAAATAAACGAGAAAGCGGTTGATATATTAACTTCATCCGAAAATGTTAAAAATGACTTTTCTAATGAACTTCAGGGAAATTAGGTAGGTTGCGGCTGCCTCATTCTGCCCCATCAATATTCCTTTACACCTCTAGTCCTATGGAAACTACGGTAGCGGTGCACCTCGGCTGCATTCTATCTCATTTGCATTATAATCCCAAGCGGTATAAGAGGTGCTATGTCTAATCTGTTCGAGTCCAGCGCTTAAATTAATTCTAAGTGACATCCATCTCTGTCATTACCTTCCGCCCAATCACTGATGATTTACCCACTCATTAATACATACAGTATTCAGCTGCGTAGGATGCCATGATTGCCATCCTCCGCGCACACGCGTTCACGGCGCAGCTTATATGTAGCTAACGTCACTCAATGCAAAATGCAAATCTATATTTAATATTTTGCAGGCTAAATTTAGGTTTTGCCAATTAATTGGAGGACGTAAGTCACTTCGATGATTTTGCGCGCGTGCCCGGTTGAAGTCAGGCGCGGTGCGTGGCTCGTTATAACGGTAATGAACGGACGATCTAGGGAAACTCCGAAAAGCGTTCATAATCTGAGCAGAAATTACGTGCTCGTTACCTGGAGGAGAAAAATAAAACACACACACAAAATCTTTAGCAAATTCTGTTCTTACTCAATTTTTAACCCCTTTATTGACTAATTAGTTTGCTTTTTACTTATTTATAGCGAATCTGGTTGCTCGAAGAATGACGTCATTACCTCCATGTTGAGCTACATCGTAGACACTCACAGCCATGTGAACCAGACTGTTCGTTTCCGGGTTACGGATCAGACGGAAAGTGCCATTATTTACGTGGCTGTAAGTAATTGTTTTTAATATCAATTCCAATTTAGGAACAATAATTTTTTTCGAAAATAAACATTCGACGTATTTTTTAAATCCCCGGTGTCTGAGAAAGTACTAAAATGTATTATAACTTCCACCCGTTATAAAAAAAAATTAATAAGCAATGATAAAAATTTAAAAATCGTGTTATTTTGTAGAGAAACTCAAAGTTTGCAGATTAAATTACTCCATAAAACGTCCCAACTTATAAGTTTTTAGCTATTTTATTTACAGCATTTATTTTTAATATCAGGCAAAAGTTGAGTGATAATTTCTTAGAAATCCGAAACCGGTATGCTAAATAGAAATAAACAAATCTAGGATATCGAAGCATCGTATGCAATTTAATTAAAAATGCTGCGTAAAATTAATTTTACCTACTTGTTGCTTTTTGCTCAAAATATTGCAGAGACACTTTTATTGATTTTGAGAAAACTTTGGAAGTTATGCGTTGCGTAAAGCGTATAAAAAAAGCTTTTAGAACTATTTATTGAAGTAATAATAGCTCCCGTATCAGAAATTGAAATTCAATAAAGTTTGTTATTAGACAGTAAATAAGTGCTGATAGGTGTATTAAAATGTCACCGTTGACGCAACGCTCGATCTATCCAATACTTCCTAACTTAAGATAATTCGTATTGCAAATCCGTTTTCTTTTTTTTTTTTTTTTTCGTTCACCAAGGCGACGACGTGATGGTACTCGAAAAAATCGTATGCGCATGCGCTTAATTCGATTACACAACAAAGCACTTTTTTTCTAAGGTGAAATCCTCGAGGGAAAAAACTTTTTTCCCCATCACAAACATAGTGTCATGTAAGCTTACTTTTATATATTATTTACTGTACGTTATATGAAAAAAAAAATCGGATGGGACTACTAATTAAATTATTAAAACGCTAACATTGAAATTTAGAAACTATTCTTTTTTTTATGCAAATTGATTTTGTTGTTTATTAAGGAATTGCACTCGAAAATAATTATTCTATAGCCGTGGAATTATTAATAAATTCTTTTTTTAAGTGTTTACAAATGCATAAATAATGAAAGAGTTAACTAAACATTAATAATTATATTCCAGTGTAGTCCTACGTTAAAGCTCTATACTCTCGTAAACACGTCATCTGTTTTAAAATGTCTGCATTTTCTACTTTAAATAAAGTGTCATTTAATTTATTCTACAGCAAGCCTTCGATTTTTATCAATTTATGCTTTTAAGGTTTAGATAAACTAATATATGCGATGAATATTAGGCTGATATTTTTTTTTATATCTTTAAGAGCGAATAATAAATTTCTGCAAACACGTATTCAAAAAAAAATATCTTTTATAAAAATTAATATGAATGATAAAAATATTCATTTTAAATGTCATTAAATAGAAACCTATTATTTTTTTGAAACGAGATCAAAACTTTAAAGTAGTTTTTGTTTTTCAAAAAAGTTTGATAACCGGCACTTTAAAACGCGAAAAAAAATTAGCAATTTGTTTGCTTATTATTTTAATCTGTTTTTAATATAACCACAGTTACATGATACAACAAAATGAGATTTTAAATACAAGCATATTGAATTATGTCGAATTTTTTTTTTTTTGGAGGTTTCAGATTTTTGAAAATCCTTTTAATATGATGTCTTTTTTTATTTATTTAGAAATTACATTAAATTGTTACTAACATTTAAATTTAAACCGAGATCGGATTTCTAAAATGAGCTACGGATACATAGAAGCTTAAAGCCTTAGAACTATATAGACACCGTGATGTAACTGTAAACGGTATTGTAAAAGCTCAATTTAGTTTTAATTATACTTCAAATTTCAAATGCCTGCATTTACCGAACAAAATAAGCCTTAAACTTTCATAAAGCTATTCCATTTAATATACCCTTAATTACGCCACTTTACCAAAAGAAATTACATTATATCTTATGCAATTTATGTCTAGTCTTATACGCTGTACTGAATGTGACTCTTAAATCTTTTTTTTTATTTATAAAAATCAATAATTTATTTAACATGCTAACTGTATATTTTTTTTATAATAAAAAAAAACATTAATACGATTTAAACGAGTTACAGTAAAAGTTAAGAATATTTTAGATTGCAAAATCTTTTAAATAAAATAAAATTATTTTTTATAATTCTTTGGTTCATCAAGTACAGTAAATCCAAAACAAAATTGGTGCTTACGTTTGTTTACGAGTAAGCTTCATACATACTGTAGTTACTTTTTTTCAAAATAATACCACGAATAATATGGTATTATTTTTTGACTGTCTTTATTTAGTTTTAATAATTTAAATTGACGTCGAAATCAACGAATTTAGGTTTTTTAAATAAAAAATACCATATGTTGTTCGGAAATATTCGAACCCTTCAAAATTAGTAAGTTAAAATCCACTAATTACTCAGACAGCAAGGCGAGCATTATTCCCCTGCTTTTATCATGCGCACATCTTCAATATCCTAGACTTAAATTAGGTAGACTACAAAAATCAAAATATGGGGTGTAATGCAAGAAAAAGCTAAAGTATTATACAGGTATAAGACGAATCCAAGACTCTTTAAAAGATTTGAGGACTCTTCAATTTGTTTTGTACGGTAGATCCAAGGTGGATGCCAATTCGATCCGGAAAAAAAAAGCAAATAAATCAAATATGCTTTGGATTTCATTTTTTGCGTCAGCTTTTTATATTTGTATTTAGCTTGAGTTATTGATTCTAGCTACTGTATAAAATTATTTGATTATGGATATATATATATATATTTTTTTTTTGCATTTTAAGAAAAATTCAATCAGTTTCTTTTTAAAAGCTCATAAAAATCAAACTTCTGAAGAACGGTATTAAGAGCAAAGTTAAGTTAAGGCATTTTTTAAGGTTGTACGTTTTCTTCCTCCCTAAGGTGTTCATCGTGATTTTAAAAATTGTTTTTCAATGCATTTAATTAGTTTAAATTGTAAAGTTCACCTTAGTTTTTTCATTGAAAAAAAAAAATAAATAAATGTAGAATAAAAAAAAAATCTTAAAACGAAACGTATTTGCAGTGAAATGTTTACTTTGAAAACGTAGCATGATCGAATCTCAAAACTGACATTTCTAAACATCAACGTTGTATGCATAATACTACAAGCTCCCTCAAGTTAAAAATATCCGCTACAGTATTGAATACATATAATAAATTTAAATAATTTATAAAGATAAGAAACCTTTTTTTTTTTTTCGAAAAAAAGACAGCAACTTTTCCCCCTCCCTTCTTTACTTACAGTTACATATAGGCCTACGTACTGTAAATAAAATTACAATAGGATTTTAGAATTTATTATTTCATTTAAAATTCAAAACATAGTAAAAAAAAAAAAAAAAATTGAACCGGAAAAAAAATTGAAACTACAATATTCATAAATTGTGCAAAAAATTTCATTATACCGATCATTTTTTTTTCCGCAGTTGCTAAATTGAAATTTACACGAAAACTTATTAAAAAAAAAAATAATGAAAAATGTTCGTTGTACTGAGAATTTTATATTTTTCGGTTGTTCGTTGTGCCGACTGTTACAGTGGATTTTTTTTTTTTTTTTTTGTATATGAAAAACATTCTTCAGTTTAGCCTAAATAAACATCAGCATTCAATTATTTTTATCAAACAAAATTTATGGATGAAAAAAAAAACCGTACCTGATTTAACCGTAATTCCTGCGCATGCCCAGTCAAAAACAAACTTTTCTCAGTTCATTTGCGTTTATTGTTGAGTCGGAATCGATTCCATTCTTCAAATCGGAGTTTATTTGGGGAATGAAGAGATCTATTCCAAAGTATAAAAAAACACGATCGAAAGCAATTGTCGCCCCTGATGCTGCGGTGATAAATATTTATGAAAATAGTTTAAATAACAAAACTCTTCCGACACCTTTTTTTACTTCATTTGGCAGCTTGACATGCGCATTTAAATTTTTAAAATACCGCTAGTTGCGCACCTTTTTTTTTCCTTTTCAACAGCGAGCATCGTTTTGCCTAAATACTTTTTTGCAACAAGCAAACTCATTAAAAAATGGATTTTTAAACATCGATGGAAAAGTTACAAAAAAAAAAATTAATAGTTTTTGTTTATTGTCATTACCGGTATATTATATTAATTTAAAAAAATACTCCTATAAAAAAATAAGAAAGCATGTGCTATTTTATAAAACCCCATTAAGCCGATTAAGAAGAATCTTTTTTCAAACGCCATCTGAGGTGTCACAGAACGTTTTATAGAATTATTACACGCTTCACCGAATATCCATAAGAGTCTTTTATATCAATTAAGATGCATTCAGGGCTTTTTTTTTAAAAAAAAGGGGGGTTGCTATTTTTTTTCGAGTATCTTATTAAAATTTATCTTATCATTTTTTTAATACCGTTACTGTGATAAAATATTTACATTTTTTTTAAATTATTATTTTTCATTTTTCTTAGTTTACACATGTCATAAAATAAACTTGCATTAATTTATTAGTTATCTATAATAGTCCAATATTTTTATTTAAGTTTATTGAAATACATTTTATTAGTGTTTGTCTTAGCGTTGATTTTTTTTTTGGGGGGGATAAAATAATGCATTTAAACTTCTATTTTATATTTTTTTAATTTTAATATTTTTCACATTATTATCTTTAATTTTATAATTAAGGAATTTGTGTAGGCCTAGTTATAGATACTTTAAAGGTTTTTATATAACAATTGAAAGTGTGATGGTCCTATGCAGTGACATCCTGTATTCCGAATTCATACAGTATGGTACTTGCTTTCTATTGTTTTCCTCATAATCCGACACCTGCCCGCTCCATAAATCGTCGGATTAGCGGAGTTCTACTTTATATATTTTTAATATTGCCATATCGCGATTTATTTCAGTATATCAGAAACAGCTATTATGACAGCAAGTGGGCGCTGCATATTATTTGTCAATTCGCTTTTTATGCGTTTATTGGCGAGTGTAAATGGCAAAGCTGTCATAAACGCAAAAACAAAAACAAAGATAATATCGCGAATAAATAAATTTGTGTTTATTACGCGGCTTATTTCTCGCGAATTGCATAATAAACACGTGATTAATATATTCTTTTCTCTTTCTCGCTGAAGGTGGTGGTGGTGTTTTACGCGGCAATTATTATTCTGCTGTTGGGCACCAGTCGTCGAAGGCCCTTTCGAAGTCGGCCGTCGACTAAAAGCGGTGGCGACGTTCAAGAACAACAACCGAAACAACCCACCGTCGCCGTTTACATCCGAGATGATAACCGAACCGAGGTGCAGGTACAAAATAATTTGGAAAACGAAGAACAGACTCTTTCCAACGATCCCGCGTTTGTGGATACCATTTGAAAACTGAACTCTTTGAAAATTCACACATTTTAATTCAATGTGGGTGAAATTTCTGATAGAAATTATGTTGGGCGGCAAATTATTTAGAAACAATTGGTTAAAATTGTAGTTTTTAATTAATTTAATTATAAATTACATTGAATAAATAAATACAGTAATACCTTGGTATAGTAAAGTTTAGAAAAAAGTGGGAATTTGTGCTAAAAAACATTTGTTAAAACGGAAATACCAAATCTTTGCAAAGACGTAAAATAAACAACAAAATGAAATTAAAAATATAAATGATTAAATCTAAATATTTTTTGTGGTAAATCCGCAGTAATTAATGTTAAACCGCGACTTTGAATATGAAATTAACCCATATTTCTAAACGTTTAACCGAGACTTGATAAAGAAATTTCTTTGTAGTTCGTATCGAGAATTTCCTACTGTATTTATTTGTAACAAAATTATATTTATCTAGCATTTTTGTAAAGCATTATAACGTTATCATTAATCACTTGCGTGTTTATTAATAATAAATTAAATGTCAATTGGTATTTAATGACTTCATTCTGTATAGTTTATGTAAATATAAATTTAATTAAAGTAAAAAATTGATATTTTCTTGGTAATCTCTACAAATTTTATGAAATTCATATCAAAAAAAATAACGCAACATTCAAGAGAGGTTAACGATGTTTGTAGAAAATTAATTTTCATTTAAATAATTAATTTAACGTGATTGTGTAACTTATAGTGTAGAACTCGCATGGACTGAATAATCGGGTTTTAAAAAAAAATTAAAATATTATATTATATTCAAATTTTATTATATTAACCTGCGTTAAAATGTACAAACAGATTATTTGTATTAAAATAATTTAAAATTGATTATGGCCGATTTTGGTCTTATTATTTGTAAAAATCGGTGCAATTTAATACAGGCTGTTCCACGAGCACCAAAAAAAAAAAAAAAAAAAATCTTAGGAAAACAATTCAATTACAGTATCCTAATGGACATAATTAATTTATTATTATGATTTAACAATTTGAGCTGATAGTGTAATTATTATTAAAATGAATAATATATTAGTAGCCTTTCAGTAAATTTTATTAACTGTCATGATAATATATTAATCATTCAAAAGGTTTAAATCCTCATTTTCATAATTTATTTTGACTCAGTTTTAATATTATAATTAATATTGAGAATTGAAAAAAATATATTTTAACCTAGGAGGAGGATTATATTTTCAGTTCTAACTGTGTTTCAAGCTCGAGGGTAAAATACTGTACTAAAAAATAAAATAATAGTAATAATAATAAGCTTACCAGTAATAAAAAAAATTATCAAAGAAAAATTAGCATAAGAAAATATTATTGAATAAAAGGCATTATTTGATTTAAACAAAATAATAGCTTTTAACAAATTATTTTAAAAAAATATTAATTTTATTTTCATTAATACTCGTAATAATAATAATGACATTTAACAATACATGACAGTACTGTAATTCTAGCAGGCTTCGACGTCATCCTTTTGAAAGCGTCATAGCCTTTTGATGTCGTCATTGGCAGTATCTGCTCGGCGCATGCGTGATACACGAATAAATTGAAATGCGTGGGTTACCTCTCATAAAAGTTTTGACGATGAACCTCATCATGGATGAACTTTGGTAGCCGCGCGATTTGATCTCGAACATTTTTCTTCGACGCATTTAGATTTCGTACATTTAATTTTTTTCTTTCTGTTACGCGAATTTATCTCAGTAAATTTTTCTTTGACGTTCACTCACACGATGGATCGAAAACTGTTGGAAAAAGTGAAAACAAACTTGCGGGCAGTGGTACAGTCATCGGCGGAATGCATTCTCGTGCACCAAGCCGCCTACCAATACAAGACGGTAATGGACGAGGACTTACCCTACCGTAAACTAGGCTTTTCTAGCGTTCGAGAATTAATCGAAAATATAAACGACGCGGTTTATATTCAACGAGAAAGTACGGGCGAAATTTTGCTAAACGTGCCGGATCATACGTCAAGTCACATCGACGATTTAATTCGAAGCCAAAAAGTAACTCAACCCAAAACTCGCAGCGGTTATCGTCCGAGAAAGTTATTACGGAAACAGGTGCAGTCGGGTTTGGCGCCTAGTCAGATACCGAAACTCTCCAATTATAACGTAAGAAACACTTTTTTTAAAAAATTTATAATAAGAAATTCATTCACAATCATTTTACTGTTGTAGAAAGAAGAACAGAATTCAATAGATCATTCGAGAAATGTTAAAGTGGCGCCAAACTACAATCCTCAGGCGCAGGTAAATGGACGACAGATGTCTTCGCCGTTAACGCAAAATATTCCACCGTTAATGCAAAATCCTGTGCATGTTGGTCAACGTTATCCCATGTTTCATCAGACGCCAAATTATCAGAATAATAATAATCGCGACGCGGCGGTATTAAGCGAGGCGTTGAAACAACGAGTTGGCGAAGTTTGTAAAAACTTTCGTAACGGAGCTACGTTTCCAGCTTTACAAAAGGCGTATGATCTAAAATACGGCGAATTGTTGTTTCCGAGTACGTTCGGATTCCCGAGTTGGGTCGATTTCATCAAAGCGATGCCTAACGTGGTTTATATCGAAAAAGTTGGGACCGAGTTGAAGATATTTCCAGGCACGAAGCCCGTTACTCTGCAATATAACGAAATTTCTAGTAGCTCAGCTAATCAGTTTGCTACACCATCGAGCTTACTCTTAGACAAAGTTACGAATAATAATTTTGGAAACGACGAATATGAAAGTAAGACCGAAATGTCATTTTCAACCGGTATGTGATTTTTATTATTTTTAATTTTTATCGTATCGTTAAGTCGTATTTTTGTTTTTTAGTTTCTGGGTGGAACGATTCCGTACGTGGCGAAGAAAAAAGCAACCGTTGGACTGACGTAATTGATTTTTCGGGGACATAAAAATTTGCATTTTATAATTATTATTTACATTTTTGGCAGGTTCAAAGTTCAATAGCGGAAACTGAAGGAATTCGTTCTGTGACAAGTAGAAACGAATCGTTCGGGGTAAATGTTTGCAGGCGACGATTAAATTATTATCGTCGCATAGATGATTTTTTTTTTAAATCTTAATTTTATATTTTACAAATTTTTGTACTGTAGGCTCAACATCTGAACCCAGGACAACTTTTTAATCAACAAAGAAAGGAATGGCATGAGGTAAAACTTTATTTTAATATTATAACGATAAATTTTCTAATTTTTTTTTTTAATATTTTAAAACTAATTAGTCTCGAAATCCGGTTTCTAATTCTACTAAATCAAAATCTCGTTTGAATTCGGATGTCAAACCGGGGATGAAAACGGTATTACGTTTTTAAAACAATGCTTTTGCTTGAAGCTCCGTAATTATTGTTTTTGTAGACGATTTATCAACATCCCGATGGATTGCCTATGCACGAATTGTTGAAGGCTTATCAAAGACACACTGGTCAAACACGAACTTTAGCCGATTTTGGTTATAGCCACATTTTGGAATTAGTGAACGAGTTTTCGGATATAATGCACGTTGGAGAAAAAGCCGGTAACGTTGACATAATTTTTCCTGGACCGGCAGGTATTAGGCGACAGAGGGAAACTTATATTGGTAAGTGCTCGGCGAATGATTTTTTTATATGTGCGATATTTTTATTTTGAAATTTCTGAAGCTTCTCCGGTACCCGAAAAGAGAGAACAAGAAAAGTTGAACAAAATGAACGTTGAGCACATTCATCTAATTCAAGAAATGTTAGCGGTCGTTTGTGGCAATGAAGAGATGCTCACAATCGAAGAATTTGTAGAATTATACCAGGTTTTGTTTGTTTCTTTAATTTTACTTTTATTGTCTTACCGTTTTTAATTTTATTTTAGGAGGAGTATCAAAGGAGCTTTATGCTCAATGGTACTAATCGTAGTCCAGTGTCGATTATTGAAAGATTTCCTGATTATTTCGTTTTGCAGTATTTTAACGTTTGTAAGTTTTGACTTTTCGCAGTTATGAGGAATGAAAAAAACAATTTTAATGGATTTTAGTAAAAATTTCTGCGACACAAAAAGGAAAAGATCTTTACCAAGCAATGGTTGATCAAGACAAAAACTTTAAGGTAAATAAAAGAAGGTTACAATAGTTGTAAAATGTAATATTTATTTGGGTACTCGCAGTTAAAAAATGCTAGAAAAAAAGAACGAGTTGTCGGGAACATTCCGACAGATGCAGTTCTTACTGTAGGCGACAACATCGCACCGTATCCTTTACCCGAAGACTTCAAAATTGGAAATGTTTATCAGATTCACATTAGTAGTGCTGAGGATCCCAAAAAATTTCGATTCCAGTTTGAAGATGCGCAGGAGGCATTGGAAAAACTTCACGACGAAATGAAGTAAGTTTAACACAAGCGAAAGATATTTTTTTTTATATACTTAATTTTTTTATTGGTTATTTTAGCGATTTTTATAATGATGATCCTACATCTCAAGATTACATGGGCTATATAGAAGTTTTGCAACCCGGAATGCCCTGCGTTGTTTTTTACGATCAATGCATAATGTGGAATCGAGGGATAATTTCTCGCATTAGTGGAGGAGACGTATCTGTAAGTATTTCAGAAATAACCGAAAATCTTATAATACCATGATAATTGGATTAAAAATCAATGAAAATAATGAATGGTTTTTATTTTTGCAACCTGCTATCCGATATGAACTAATAAATTACCTATTTTAATATTTGCTTGTTTTTATTTAGGCTGTGTTGTTCGATTACGGAAACTCGGTAACCGTTCCACATGTCAAGATAAGACTTATAAAGTAAACGCCGTTTTGTTAAACATTTTTAATAGTTTAATTCTTATGTAAATTTTAGGAAAGAGTTTTTAAAATCTCCAGGTTTTTGTTTCCAAGCTTGCATGTACGGGATTAGCGCCACATTCAAGGTTTGTATTTAAAAATAAATAAATGACACTCATTTTTTTAATTATTGTTATTAATTTTTTATGTATGGTAGGGGGTTTGGTCAACAGAAGCAATAAAGAAGTTTTATGATTTAGCGAAAGACAATAGTACTTTAGATGCAAAGTTTGTAACCACAGAAGTATATACAATTCTTTGAGATTTCTAAATTAGCGTGTCAATTTTTATTTGAATTTAATTACAGAGACCTTATCAACTTATTTTATATGCAAATGAGAATGGAAGACGAGAAAGTATAGCCGATATTTTGATAAAATATAATCACGCAAAACTTTCCGTTCCTGTAAATCGCGAATCTCAAAATCCGCCATCTCGGGTAGAATCTGTGGATGTGAGTATTCATCGTCCGCTTTTAAGGGCATCGAGTATATGCAGTTCGCACGACGAGCGATTTTCTGAAACCAATAGGTAATAAAAAATATTTTTGGTTTAATTTATTTTTTTAAATCTATTCAATGTATATTGTTTTAAAATTATAGTGAAAGTTCAGTAATCTCCACGAAAAGGTCCAGTGATAAGGTTACATGTCTTGTTCTTCGGTATAATTTGAATTAAAGTTTTCTAATTTGAACTTGTATTAAAATAAGTAATTTTGCAGATGTACGATTTACGGAAAACAATTTCGTGTGGTGAATTTAGACAAATCGTACTATATTCTCGCTGTAGAGGTGTCTCAAACGTTTCATCAGATGGAAATCGTTGAATTATTTGTAAATGCTTTCCTTCGAAAATGTTTGCAGGATTTGTAATAATTATGTTATTTAAATCGATTTAGTTGAAACTTGACATTAATTGTCTCATCTTACGAAAATCGGAAAATTATGCTCTATTTAACAAAGTTAAACGGTAAAATATTAATCATAAATCATAATTTACAGTGGATTAATAAAATCATTTTTTCCTTTTTTTAAATTAGCGATTGTGGAATCGCAGATGATAGCGATATTAGATTAGTTGAAGTTTCCAAGTAAGTTATATTTTTTTCCATAAGAAATTTAATTTTAAATCAATTACTTTCGTATTATTTTAGAGTGAACGGGGTTTTTAAGTCGGTATTAAAATACTACGCAGAGTTTGCGGCACAGTTTGAAGAATTTGTTGACTGTGTGACTTAAAAAGTAATATATTTTTTTATGATCTCGATTTTTTTAAAAATGACCCTCAGGAATTTTTACGACCCCATAGTTTAATATCCTATAGCTTTCATTTATTTTAAATTTGAATGTTAATTTAATAATGCATTCTAATGCATCATAGTATCATGACTCCATGAGTATTCTATTCATTATGTTTTGTGCAAACTTCATTCATTTGTAAATGTTTCATATTAAGTTTGTAAAATATTTTGTTAGATTTTGATATTTACTTTTTTTCAATTCGAAATACAATGTTATTCACATTGTAACTTAGCAAAACATTATGTAACGTGATAAAAGAATAAAAGTTTCAACTTTATTGTGGAAAAGAATACACATTCATTAACCTTGGACAACATCTGTAAATTATTATAATATCGTAAATGAAATGTACAATTATTGATTTCGATATTATAATTGCGACGACCTACTTTCACTTAATTTTATCCACTTTTCATCTGTGCAAACTGAAATGAAAATAGAAGAGGAGAAAATTTTAAAATACGGTACTGAATCAAATGTTCTAGAATAATAATTTTATCTAACCAGCTTTTTTGTCTTTTTCTAATTTAGACAAATGATGAAGCACGTTATATGCAGCAGCATTATGAAGGTGTTCAGGAGTATCCTAAATTACAAGTAATAATATTGCAGATATTGCTGTAAATGTGGTAATTATACATCAATTATTTTTGTCAAGCGTACTTTATAGACTATTTTAACGATTTCCATAACCGTTAGTGGAGTAGAAAGAACGTCTAGAATCTGCTTTTCTCGAGTTAAACGATGCGAAATGTACTCTCGAATTTTATTCGATGCTTCAGTAACCACTGGTCCGTGTCCCGGATAGATCAAACTTGGATTAATTTTTAAAATAATATCCAAAGACTTCATATAAGTGTGTAAATCTTCAAACACCTACGAGGTAAATAAAAGCCACTGCAACTAACCAAAAAGAATAAAAATTAACAAATTTCTTACAGCAGAACCCTCTCCCAAAATGCAATCTCCACTAAATACGGCATTTTCATCTTCGAGATAGACAATGACGTGATCGTCGGTGTGTCCCGGAGTATGAAAAACCCTCAACGATGCTCCATCGGTCACGATCCGATCGCCATCCTTTAAATATTTGTACTTCACATTACCATCAACTGACTCGTCATTTTCCGACTCCCTCTTGAATTTCATAACGTCGCAACCTTCGAACACGGAAAAAGAAAAAAAAATGTCATCGTCTCACAAAAAATAAGCACTCTAAAGTTTACGACGAATAAAATTTTAATTACTTTGAACAGCATCTCCTATGTCTTTAAAGATATTGCCGATTCCGCCAACGTGATCCAAGTGCCAATGAGTTAAAATGATATGTTGTAGTTCAACCCCTCGCTCTTCAAGAACATTTCGAAGACTTGATATATATTTCGGGACATTCGGTTCCCCAGTATCCAAAAGAACGCGTCTTCAAAAATCAAATAGCTTTAATTAATTTTCCAATTTTAAATTTATAAGCGCGTATAATACCTAGGACCAGTTCCTATCAAATACGTATTGGTCCCCTGTAATGTCATCGGTCCTGGATTACATCCCAAAATTCGTATAACTCGTGATGATAGCTGAGAAACCAGTGGAATAACAGAAGCCATTATTAAATAAACTCTATCGCTTCAAATTGGTCAAGGAGATATAAGGCACAATAATCTAAATTCTAAAGTTTGCGTGGTTATCGGAATATCAACAAAAATCAGCTGGTTTCAATTTACGAAGATGTTTAGTGACGTCATGATAGCATATTGTATGGAAAGCCATCAACAAACATAAATGAAGTAAAATACTGTAAATCGATATAAACTGCGCATGCTCTGTTCGTATTAATATTAGTATGGCGTTTCATAGTTTAATCGTGAGAAAATGGCCAGTTGATTGAAAAAGCTCGTAGAAAACTGCAGAAAAAAGCGTCTAGAAGAATGAGTTTCAATGAAATTTAATATATTTTTCTTTATTATATCTTCAATTTGAATCCGTCGTCGATTTAAATGCAGTTATGTTCAGAGTAAGTCTTTATTTTAAAATAGTTATTATTAAAAGACTAGCGACCGTGTATGTCTGATTTTATTGATTGAATTATCTCGTTGAAAATGGTTGCTAATTTTGCAAATACCTAAATTTATTAAATATCGCGTCGTTTACATTTTAGTCTCGACAGGGGCTTGTGATCGCGAGTGACTGCAAATGTAAAAATCAGTGCATGCGACTGCACGTAACGCCTGATTCCTTGCTTTTACAAACCGATTCGAGCATCCGATATTCCTCGTCGCAACTGTCAAAATGTGCCGACAACTCAACAGGCGGCCAATTAAATCCTATATTAAATTCTCAAGTAATATTTTCTATTTGTAATTATTATAAACAACAACAAAAATAGGTTTTCTATTTGTTCGTTAATTTATTTAGAAACGAATTGTGACCTTGAAGCGAACCAAATCTATCGGTCTGGGAATTAGCATCAAGGTAATTCTGCACTCGATAAAATACAAACATGTACTTTTATGTTTTATTCATGAATGAAAAATTTGTAATTTGATGTTAGGGAGGTTTGGAACACCGTCTTCCGATTTTAATTTCGAGAATAACGTGCAGCATTGAACCACCGGAGCAGCTTTTCGTCGGAGATGCCATATACAAAGTCAGATTTTGAAAGGTTTTATTTATGGAGGAACAAATAATTAGGTTTACACGTTTTTCTTGCAGGTTAACGAAGTGAATTTAAAAGGTTGCACTCACGACGAAGCCTTGAATATTTTAAAATCCGCTGAGGGACCACTAGTCACACTTACAGTCAAACACTACAAAGAGGCTGCTCCATATTTAAAAAGCTGCTGTAATCTTAGATATTATGAAATTTACTAATTCATGTATTACATTTTGTATGTTTTATTATAGTGAAAAAGAGAGTTTCTTGTATGTTCGAAGACGATCAAGATGCAAAATGGCTCGATTTTCTGTCCATTTCTCTCTTAACTGCTAATATACGTAGACGTTTACCTTCCATTACTCAGGAAAATGAGTATGTATCTTATTATAATTATATTAAAGTAGTTTATTTACATTTTTATTTGTTGTTTTTTTTAATTAGTTATACGTTTGAAGTTTACGGTTCGGAAAGGGTAGCTATAATTCGCTGCGAAGATGAAAAAAATATGAACGGATGGATCAAACTTATTGCTAACAATATTTCTGAATTGACCAATCAACAAGTAATGAATAATAAATTTAAGATCAAAATTTATATTATTTATTTATTTTTGTTTTCTTGACAGATCAAAGCTTTTAATAACGTTCTAAACGTCGGCGATCGAATTTTATGGATGGGTTGGGTTGAAGAAGCTCAACAGCTGCAACATCTATCAAAAATAGTCTGGAGATCGAAATATTTGGTTGTGAAAGGCGAAGAAATTTTTCTGCTTTCGTCTATTCCCGTACATTTTTTTACATTTCTTTAAATATTATTTATTTATAATTCATTGACGGTAAACTTTTTTTTTTTTTTTTTTTGCTTTAGGTTCACGCTATTGTTAAATTATGGCCACAAGTGGAACTTCAATTAAAAGTCTATCAAACTGCACTAAATGTTATCAAAGTAAAAATTGATAGAAATTTTATTAGAAATTGTAACAATTGTTTCGTTGTACGCTTTAGGATTTAAACGAAGATTTGCAGCGACGCAATTGTTTTTTATTGCAAACGGGTAATGGTAAAGCGTTTACTTTGTCTTTGGAGCTTCCCAATTCTTTAATTAAACTCGAAACTGCGTGGCATAGAGCTATCTACGAATCGGTGACAAATCTCAGCGTAATTTAATTTTCTATTTCATTAATAAAACGCTTAAATTTATCGGAGTTTATGCTTATATTTTTTAGAGTAAAACTTTTAGTGTGACCGTGGAGCGAAAAACAGCAGCCTTAACACTCGATTGGAACATCGGGTTTGCAATGTACGATCCTGAATCAAAGGTAAGTCGTGTTTTTTTTATAAGGTAATCCACAACAAAGACCAAAAGATATCGATGAAATTGCCTGTTTAACGTTACTGTATTTATAAGAATGAAAATTATTTTCAAGAATGTATTTTTTTTTAAATTATTTTTTTGATTTTGTAGAGTTACTTGTGGCAGTATCGATTTTCTCAACTTAAAAGTTCTTCAGATGATGGAAAAAGCCGCCTTAAATTGCATTTTCAGCCGGAAGAGTGTTCGGAAATTGAAACGAGAGTAAGTTTTATTTGTTTAAAAAAAATTACAAATTTTTTAAACTTGATTCCTTTTTTTTAGGAGTTGGAAAGTGAAACTCTATCCGAATTACTATATTGCATGCATGCTTTCCTCACCGCAAAAGTAGTCTCGGTGGATCCAAATTTTACCTTTTGATAATATCCATTTACAGTATATTTAACTTAATTTATTTATTTGTTTTTGCAAGCATTTTCCATATCAAAGTTTATTTATTATATTGTATATTATGAGATTGATTTAAATGTTTTAGAGAATTCTAGTCAGTAGGTTAGTAATTTGTCATAACAGTCAGTTTATTAAAATGTTTAATTTGAAGTTTAACAAGAAATGTTAGTTTTTCGACGTACTGTATTTAAATTTTTTAAAAATACAGTACATACCGGTATTATTTTTAGGTGGTCTTAATGTCATAGCACACTGAGCTGTATGATAGCCTACATATAATTTCTTTTGACACCTAAAATTATTATCATCATTTCAATGTTTTTTTTAAAAAAAATTATTTCTAGCAGGCAAGACGTCATCCTTTTGACGACGTCATTGGCAATATCTGCTCGGCGCATGCGTGATACACGAATAAATTGGAATGCGTGGGTTACCTCTCGTAGAAGTTTTGTTGATGATGAAGTTTGTTAGCCGCGGGATTTGATCTCAAACATTTTTCGTTTATTTCCTTCAACGCATTTTGATTTTGTACGTTTAATTTTTTTCTTTCACGCGATTTGATCTCGGTATATTTTTCTTTGACGTTCACTAACGCGATGGATCAAAAACTCTTGAAAAAAGTGAAAACAAACTTACTGGCAGTGGTACTGTCGTCGGCGAAATGCATTCTCGTGCACCAAGCCGCATATCAATACAGACAGGTAATGGGCGAAACTAGGCTTTTCTAGCATTCGAGAATTAATCGAAAATGTAAACGACGCGGTTTATATTTAACGAGAAAGTGCGGACGAAATTTTGCTGAATGTGCCGGATCATAGTTCAAGTCACATCGGTAAACTCAAAAGTCGCAGCGGTTAGGTGCAGCCGGGTTTTAAGTCGAAACTCTCCAATTATAAAGTAAGAAACACTTTTTTTTTTAACTTATAACAAGAAATTAATTGACAATTATTTTACTGTTGTGTAAAGAAGCTACAGTAGCACCGAATTCAATAGATCATTCGAGAAAATTACCATTTACCTGCGCTTGAGAATACAGTAGGCCTACTGTAATAGTTCGGCGTTAATGCGAAATTCCCTGCATGTTGGTGAACACTTGACATTTTTTTAATCACGGATTCACGGTTATTAAAATTTTATGTACGGTATACCGTATAGGGGTTTGGTCAACAGAAGCAATAATGAAGTTCTATGATTTAGCGAAGGATAATAGTACTTTAGATGCAAAGTTTGTAACTACAGAAGTATTATACAATTCAGTATTTAAAATGTACAGAAATATTGTTTTAAAATTATACCGAGAGTTCAGTAATCTCCACTAAGAGGTCCAGTGAAAACCCTACTTGTCATATTCTTCGGTATAATTTGAATTAAAGTTTTCGAACTTTAACTTGTATTAAAACAAGTATTTTTGCACAATCATGTAAGATTTAGGTCTACGGAAAAACATTTCGTATGGTGAATTTAAAAAAATCGTTCTATCATAGTTACTATCAGGGTAACCATATAGAACGATTTTTCTATATTGACCAAAAGTGGTTCTATATTCGCGCTCTGAAGGTCTCCCAAACGTTTCATCAGATGGAAATCGTTGAAATATTTGTAAATGCATTCCTTCGAAAATGTTTGTAGTGTATTTGTAATAATTACCGGTATGTTATTTAAATCGATTTTGTTGAAACTTGACAATAATTGTCTCATCTTATGAAAATCGGAAAATTATGCTCTATTTAAACTATTTAACTTTGAAAAATCATAATAATTTACAGTGGATTAATAAAGTTATTTTTCCCCTTTTTTAAAAAATTAGCGAATGATAGTGATATTAGATTACAGTAGATGAAGTTTCCAAGTAATTTATATTTTTTTCCATAAGAAATTTAATTTTAAATCAATCACTTTCGTATTATTTTAGAGTGAACGGGCTTTTCATGTCGGTACTACGCAACTTGCGTTCTCTAGCTGGCTTCAACGATTTTAATTTTCAAATTCAATTATTAAGAGCGCATTTTTGAGCTAACGGTTTACTGAAGAGAGGTACTCTTTAAATTTTTATATCAAGCATTTTTGTTTATTACATTCTTACTTTTTTAAATATTATATTATAATACACTTTAAAATAATAGAATTTTATCGAATTTTGCGCGTTAGTTGACAATAATTTGATTTTTAAAAATTTAATTCGGGATTAATGGTTTCAAAAATCCAGTTTTTGAATTTGGAAATTCTAGTGGAGACACCGGGCAAATTCGGCTGAGCGCAACTTATGCCCCAAGAAATAATGCCAACTAGGAACCATCGACCGTCGCCATTTCTAAATTGAAGTGGGCCGCCCGAATCGCCCTTTAAGAATAACAAAGATTTGATTAAAAAAAAAATATATTCATTTTCTAAAAAAAAATAATTACAGTACAAATTTGATTAAATAAAAATATTCACGGGGTAATAAAAAAGTAATGTTTTATTAAAATAGTCACGCATTACTTTTCTATTACACCGTCGATGATGTTTTACCTGACACGAATCTTTTCCACCTTTTTCGTATCCAGCGCAAACAAACAGATCGGGAATTAATTCTTTTTTCCCGGCAGCTTTAAACATTTCTCGGCATTTTTTGTTATCGAGAATCGGTACATTGACTTGTTGGAGGAGGGCCGGTAGCTTGCCTCCGTCGTTCAGCCGACCCCAACCCGTGATCGTGGCTTCTCGACCGATCAATTGGCTCTCGTCCATTCCTTCATCTGCAAGACAGATTGGGCGAATATTTATAGCTTCTTGAACGTAATGGTCGATTTTCAGCAACGCGAGATCATTTTCATAAGTTCCGATGGTGTAATTGGGGTGTGTAATTCGCTTTTCAATGCCGCGTTCGATGTGAGGAATCGTTTCGGAATTCTCATATAAATTGTGCTCGCCAAACCGAACGCGAATTTTAAGGGGTTGTAAGCTAATTTACGCATTTGAAAAAAAAAATAATAAGTTGGAATGATTTTTTTTTATTATTATTTTTTTAAAAAAAACTTACTCTTTTACACAGTGTCCGGCAGTGAGTACGTAGTTTTCATTTAGTAACACTCCACCACAACGATGAGTACTTGCGGTTCCATGAAAAGCGTTAAGTCGAACGGAAACCTGTTTTCATTAAAAAATGTGATTATTTTAAAGAACTGGTTGAAAAATTTAGTTTCTTTTAGGACCTGCCACGGCCAAGCTTCCATTTTAGAATCTTTTCCCCCGACAATTCTCATTGAAGGAATATTTGAACGAGTACCGCATCCTGTAAAATAAATTATTAAAATGTTGAGAGTTTAATATTATTTAAGAAACAATCCATAAAATACCTCAAAAGAATTAAATTTAACACTTTAAAGCAAAAGTACCAATAAATCTAATCATTAGATTTAAATTTTTTCAAGGAGAAAAATGTAAACACATAAAATTTACTTACTTTTACATTGTTAATATTTCATTGCATGAGTGTAATTAAGTTCACAATAATTTAATAAAGGGACTTAGTGCCGAATAATAAATTTTAATCAAAAACACTAACGGTCGTAATGAGCCATGAATCTTAAAAAAGGTCCTACCGGTAGTTAGAAAAAGTCAAACATTAGTTTAATTAATTACAACAAAGGCATAACGCCCTTCCCTAAAAAAAAAAGATCTCAAAAAGACCCTTAAGCAAAATATGGCAAATTTTCTCAAGAGAATTAAAGAGTTAAAAATTTGTACAAAAACTAAATCGTTTAGTCATAAATTACAAATTGCATAAGCTATAGAAAGATAATTTTATGATTGTACCTGTAAAAATTTTCGATGGAACTTGAACGATGGGAAATTTTAGGTCGTTGTATGTATCATTTTTTCTTTCCGGTTCATTAGAAAGTTCATTCACATTTTGGGCTAAGGTGGTGGAAGCGGTACTTCGTTCTTCCACGTGAGATTCGGTAATGTTTTTTCTTAGCGCGCAACATGATCCGAAAAGAAAGCCATCGATGCAGATTCCTACGTGCGATCCATTTAGTCTGGCACATTCTAACACAAACCTACACGTCCCTGAATCACCTTTGTTGCCTACGCATGGTACCGGTCTGATTCGCAACGAAGAACCTAGCCGGGAAAAACAAAATACTGTAATGCAAATCTGGGTCATTCAAGTGAAGAAAAGTGGGATAAAATAATGCGAGCAGGACAAACGATTTTTATTTATTTTTAGAGGAAATTCAATCATTTATTTCAAATTATTATTATTAAAATGTTTCCTGTTATGCACTATTATTCGAAAACCCCCAGATATTTCATTAATAAATTTGTATTTAGGTTGCAAACTATTAATTTTATTTTTAATAGCTTTTTTATTACCGTAATTATGTAATACAGTAAAACCTCTATTACAAGACCACCGTTGGGACCGAGTAAAAGTGGTCTTCAAGTGGAGGTGGTCTTCAA
>JAQGAY010000045.1:0-72004 GCA_034698085.1 Polydesmus angustus
ATTACTTTCAAGTTAAATTAATGATAAACAGAATTCTGATGCATAGTTCGGTTAGTTGTAACTGGCTCCTTAGTCCCATCGGCTGAGGTCATCAATTTATGGAGCGGTTCACCCTCTGAATCGTGGATTTTGTTCATCTACATCAGTCCTTAAGTTTTATAGGTATTTGAATCATTGGCATAACGAAAGTTATTAAAGATTGAAACTGTATTTTAATTAAATATGGCTTAATTAGGTCATACTAAGTGATTACTCATCCATAATGGACGTGTTTTAATCTTCCTCTCAAGTTTTAATCCCGACATTAGATTTGGATCTACAGTAGGCAGATCTAGGTTGGGACTTATATTGCAAATATATTTCATTTATAAGTAATGCACTTAAAACATATAGCGTGTTGGACGATACTACCATATAAAAGCAATGGAAAAGTTTGCGATTGATTTAGATCGCGTTTTAGATGAGTTCGAATTAAATGAAGGTTTGTCACACTTATTTGTGTTTATAATTATTATAGTATGTAATTTTGTTTTATTACTTTTAAGATTTACAGTCTGTGTCCTATCAAAAGTCTGTTATTACGCGACCTGATTATCGGTTATTTGACAGCGTACCCAAACCTAATGATAATGTGCCTTGCATACCATCTTCACCTTCTTTAATTCAGCAACCTAATATTGCTTCAGCAGAAATCTCACCTTTGGATCTTTCGGACGCGGATTTTGCACATACCGATGCTCTATCGCCTATTTTACTCGTACCTCAATCGCTCGTTACTGAAGTGAAAGAACCGCAATCATTTAATTTTCACTCGAACAACGTTTTTCGCTCAATATCTGAAGAAGTAGACTCTTTGATGACAGTAAATAGTTTGCAGAATGATCATAGTAGTGAACAAGAAATCAGCAAGGTTGAAGAAGTGAATTTACTTATCGACGATTTAATGATCGGTAACAAGTTGGTTTTAGGTAATAATAATTTAGCAGTAGGTAATCATAACCAGGAGTTTAGTATAATAGACAGTATAAAGCCGTTGCACTACGATGAAACTATTAATAAAGATTATCTTATAACTTTTGGGCGTAAACGCGATCCATCGGCTAGCAAAGTTTTAATTAATACAGACTATGATCATTTATTAGATTCGAACGATATCGGTGATAGAATCGAAGCTGACGGTTCGTCTCAGTCAAATGTTGAAGAAATAATTCGATTTACGCCTACGGTTGAGACTATTGTTTCTGAAACTAGCGAACCGGATGAAACTTATACAACTCCCGATGATGGTAGTAATATGAACTTGTTATCGAGTGTCATAGAACCGGCTAATTTTATGAAAGATATTGATGTATCGGATGATGAAATTCAACGGTATTTAGAAACTGATCTACATTCGGAAGATCTTAAATTAGCATTTGAAGATTTTTATACCCCAGTTACTGATACCGTTTTACGTGAAAATAATCTTTTGGGGTTTGAAAATGAAGAAAATATTGCTACTGAAAACACAAATCAAACTGAAAAAATGACTGAAACATCTCTCGAGCAGCCTTCGACATTTACGAGTGAAGTTCAAAACGAAGTGACGGAACTGTCGATTTATGATTTAAAGACAGAACGATCACAATTGGTTGATGAAGATGAGGATGAAGATACAGGTTGTGAAAAAGAGAAAATTGCCAGACCGACCTCACTATCATTGCACTCTAAAATTCAAGAACCTACAGCCAAACCACCTACGCCAGATGCGAATGATTTGGATTCCGCAATGGATGATGGAGAGGGTAATGCGTTTACTAGTCTTACTGCAACAGCTGGTAATGAAACAATTATTAATTTTCTAATTGGGTTAATGTTTTAACAAATCGAAATTTCTTATTAAAGGCTCCCCTGATGCCGGTTTAGGTTTGTCCCCTGATGAAGAGTTAGAAGAATCTTTGGATCTTTTACAATCGGGCGGTGAAATTTTATTAACGGACGAAGAAAAACGTATTGGCAAAGTTGCTCCTGTTTGGGTTCCAGATGCAGAAGCAGTTAATTGTATGCATTGTGCGATTAAATTTACAGTTATAAGGCGAAGGCATCATTGTCGTGCTTGTGGAAGGGTCTGTATTTTTATTTTTTAAACTAATTTGTTAGCCATTTGCTTTAATTATAAAAATGTAGGTTTTTTGTGGAAATTGCTGTGGTTTAAAAGCAAAAATGACGTATATGGACAATAAAGAAGCAAGAGTCTGTCAAATTTGTTTGGATGTTATATCTAAAGGTAAGTTAATATCTGTCATCTTGTGTTGTCCTGGGTGATAGAAAGGGGACAAAAGCTTTCATCAACAAACTAACGTCCTAGTTAATTTAATGTTATCGTTGACATTATTTTAATAACCATTAATACATTTTATAATTATTTTGGGTAGAACGGGTTTACTTATTGCTTGTCAGACCACATTTCTTTTTGTCTGTATGTAGCTATCTTCTGTTATTGTTTTTGTTTTAAAGGACCAAAGTGTTGATGTCTGGCTATTGTCTCTTTTATTTTACCCACAGTCCAACAAATGGAAGAGGTAGCCATCGCGACGTCGTCATCTTATAGGACAGACCATGACGGTGGGAGTTCAAGCGAGTTTTTGGAACCTTATTTAGTTTCTCGAGGTCCTAATCCTAACAATCCTAGTGAGTACTGCTCTCTTATTCCTCCTTTGCAACAAGCAACACCAAATCTTCCCCCACCTACCGTCATGGTTCCTGTGGGTGTTCTAAAGCGAGAGACAGGTATCGTTTTATTACGTTATTAACTTCTTTTTTCATTCTGATGAATTCACGGTGTTTTAAACACATTTAGATGGATCCAAATCGAAAGGAGAACCCAAGCAAGTAATGTTTTCTGATGGAATTCGACCGGGTGGAGATTTAACTGAGTTGGATGGACCTGATCAACGGCCGCCGTATAGAAGACAAGGAAGAACCCAAAGACGTGTAGAGCGTCAAGCAGGTTAAAATTACGTTTATTTTTCATAGCTAAATAGAGAAGTGTATTTTGATGAAAGAATTTGGTTTAATTCTTAAAGGATCTCCCGACTCTGTTGCAGAAAGTCTTCCTAAACAAACCCGAGGTTTTTTATTATTATATTTTTTTTAAAATTGTTTATCAGTACTGATTTCATGTTAGTTACTCGGAGTATAAGTTTTTTTTTGCTTGGACTTTTTTTTTAGATTTTCTGAATTTCGTATGATTATTATTTAAAAAATTACAATGTGTTTTTTTTATAGAATATTCGTTGAATGAATATTTAGACTCCGAGCAGCTTCTTTCTACTCTAAGAGGTTCGTTATTTATTGTTTTTACTTTTCAGAGAATTAATGATTGTTTGATTATATTTTTAGACGAAACGGCAGAACCCCTTGTTTTTGTTATTAGCAGAAACTTGAAAACTTTAGTTAAAATAATTGATTGTAAGATGATGCATACTTGTGATGAATTTAAAATATCAATTTCATAATTACTACATTGTTTTAGTTACTTGTTGTATAAAGAAGACTTGTTGGTGTATCATTAGTCAGGGAATGTCAGCTGTTGGTCAAGATGAAATTATCGTCTTATTAGAATTTTTTCCGGATGAGCAAAGTTTGCCTGTAGACGTGTTTTATCATCTGGTTGACGTTTATGAAGATGCTAGTAAAGGGTCCCCAGTGACCCACATGGGTCACAGCGTTTCGTCTCGTCCATTATTTGGCACTAAAGATGACGTTGGTTTCCTTTACGTTCGTCCTACGTTTCAGTGCCTAAAGAAAATTCCGTTGCCCCCACCACCATTCCTTTTTGCTATTCTTCTTCAAAAGTGGGAAATACCGTGGGCAAAGGTTTTTCCGTTAAGACTGCTTTTAAGATTAGGCGATGAGTTCAGATACTATCCTTGTCCTTTATACGGAGTTCGATTTAGGACACCTGTATTTTTTGAAATTGGGCACACAGTTGTCAATTTATTAGCCGTAAGTGTTTTCCTAAACTTATTATTTTTTAAAATTGATAATTATTTTTTGTAGGATTTTCGTAATTATCAGTATAGCCTTCCATCGGTTCCTGGGCTCGTCATTCACATGACTGATGGAAAAACTACAATTAACTTTCCTAAAAATCGTTACGATGAAGTACGCCATTTATATTTAAAACGCTAATTGGTATAGCCATACAATTTATTGAATTTTTGTATATTTAGGTAGTTAAAGCTATTAATACCGGAATAGATCACGTTCTAGCATTGGCTGCAACATTTAGTACTGAAGCTGACTCTCACTTAGTTTGCATTCAAAACGATCAAGGAAATTATCAGCCGCAGGCAATTAGCAGAGATGACAAACAACGAACAGGTTATTATATTATGCGACGCTAGTAAAATGTAATGTGTTCTACTTTATTCTTTATTAGTTACTGGTGCAAGTTTTGTGGTGTTCAACGGTGCTTTAAAATCGTCTTCAGGATTAACTGCTAAATCATCGATCGTTGAAGACGGAGTCATGGTGCACATTCCTTCCGATAGTATGGCTGCTCTTCGTCAAACTTTAAAAGATATGAAAGATTATGTAGTAGCCTGCGGCCCAATTGGTGCTGAAAAACCCGATGAAATTGTACAAATTCAATGGATTGATGATGACAAAAGCGTGAATGTTGGGTATTGTTTTATGACTTGATTTAAGTTATTTGACGTGGTTTTAAAAACATAGTTTGTTTGCGGTTTTTAGTGTTAGGAGTGCTATTGATGGTAAACCATTAGATGGAGTTACAAGCATACGAGTTCACAGAGGAATGGATTATGTTGGTGACAAATTCATCATACGCTGGACTGAGGTTTATCTGATTAAAAATGATACAGCACTCACAAGTAGAAAGTAAGAAACGAACATTAACATTATTCTTAATATAATTATTTACGTATGTACTATTGTTGTTATAACAGTTGCGATCCAACTGATGTAAGCAAAGTCTCTGATACCTTAGCGCAAGCTTGTTGCCTTGCTCTGGCTCCTCATCTTGGTTCTTTATTTTCTAATTCTATTGTAAAGATTGGGTTAAGGATTACTTTAAGCACGGATAATGTAAGCTTTTCTAGTTGAAATATTGTGTATGTTTATGCTGCTGTAAATATTTCAATACTATAGGTTGGCTATGAAATTGGAGCTAACGAAAAGGTTTTACCATCTTGTTACATGAACGATTTGGATAGCGAATTGGTTCCAGCAATTCATTCAGCAGCTTCATTTCATCAGGAAGGTTCACTCGTTCTAGAACTTGCTTTCCATGTTTTACAGCAGTAATTTAAATGAGGTAAGAAGTTAGTAAATGAAAGGCTAGTGAAAACTATTAACGAAAGAAAATCAAAACAGTGAAATCTGTTCAAATCCATTTTATTTGTCCAACTCTGCCATAATTATATTTATATATAATCAAAAATTGACTGTAGATAGCCCTTCCATATCAACTTCTAATGAATGTTTGTTGAAAATTGCCTTTACTTTCAAAACTTCCCCAAACTTGAATAACAGTGTATATATTACGTTAAAAAGCGAATAACGGAAAAGGGAATTCCGTAATGGAACAGAATTTTTTTGGAAATATTGAGATAGAATTAAATTTATATCAACCACAATGTACATTAAAAGGTCGCTGTAATTTAAAAAGTTTATGGCAGTTATTAAAATTTAAGAGGAAATGTGGTAATAGTCTAAGATTACTTTACACGAAAAGAAATTTGAAAATAAAAATTTCTTAAATTTCTCTCTTAAATAATAATAAAAAATGAAAAGATTTTAAAATACACTTGCTTCTTCGACTACTCAAAGCGGTTAATCCGTTAATACGAAAATTGAGAATTTTCTAGTTTTGATATTTTAAAATTATTTTTACAAAGTTTTTAAAAGAATGTTTTAACGTATTGGAAGAGCGATAATCGATAACAAGAATGTAAATATTTAACGAGGGCTAAAATATTTGAGGAGAAATTGTTAACAATCAAAATGTTTCTAATTCGTTTTAAAAACAAATAATTATCAAACTAACAATTCTTATTATATTTTGGAACTAATTACCTTGACAAACAGTGGGATGTTGAGAACACTATCGATTTTTCATGCACAATTGTTCGTTGAGTTTTTGTATTATTATTATTATTATTAAAAGATGATTCAAGCACAGCTGCAGCACATAAATATAAAAAATGTATAATATAAAAATTTGCTATTAGTTGAGAGATTCGGGTAGTACGAGTACATCTACTAACGAGTAAGTTTGAAGTATAAAAGTTTTATTATAAAACACATTTTAAAACTTTTTTAAGTTCGTTTTAATATTTATGTGTATAAGCTGTATAATACACATTTGTCACTGTACAAATTGACTAATGCTACGACTCCAATCTTTTTAGTATTCTAGAAAACGTATGTTTTTTTATTGTATTTTAAAATTTAAAACCCTAATAATGTAATCAGTTTTATACAATGGAAATGGAAATCCCTCAGCAAATTTCTTCTTCTAACGGAAATGTTTCTATTAAAAGCGAAATAAAATGTGTAAACGCATTTTATTTTTGATAATTGTTTGAAAATTCAAGTTTTTCAATAGATGATATAATAGTATAAGTGATTTTAAAAAAGTTGTTAAAATTCAGTCTACTTCAAAACACCTATATTAGGTTGTAAATTTTATTAAACTACATGCAGCGAACTACATGTACAGTATTTGATATGCAAGCTTATAAAACTATCGTGTAGTAAAGAAATGTCTATGTCAGTGGTCAGTTCAATAAATTCATTTTGTTAAAATTGGATTTATGTTTTGACATTATTTTAGTAGGCTATTGTTTTCAAACTCCAGTTTGCTATTTTATGCTAACACATGACCATGTGTATTTCCTGTAATTATTATTATTTTCAAAATGTTTAGAACGTTAAGGGAGTTTATTTACTGCCAGAGTTTCTATTAACGTGCAAATAATACTGAGTTACAGGGTTATCAAAAGAACTGGTGGGTACCACAAATATCGTAATTTATGAACTTTTTGATGCAACAGTAATGATGTATTTTAGTATTATTATTTTAATTCTGTGAAATTTCTTCACTCCATTAATTTTATACTATAATTTATCATGATTCATAAGCTATTAAGGTTAGGCCCTACTTATAATACATGTATTTAATTTTTTTTTGTTTATGGTAAGTGCTATTATTATGATGGATTTTTCAAAATCTAGAATTAATTTGACAAGCGAATTTTAAAACATTTTTCTAGAATTCTCGCGCTTTGAAGTCGTAGCATAAATTAATTATAAATTTTAAAATGAGTTTTCTGGAGCTACTTTAATAACTGGTATATGAGGAGATGTTACTATCGTTTCATCTGCACACATTGGTTCTTCATCATCGCACTGTTGAGTACGATGGTGACTAATATCACATTGTGGTTGGTGATCTTCCTCTTCGATGCTATCTTCGGGTGAAATTTTGGATCTTTGCGAATGATGAGAGTGATGATGATGGTGACTTATGGAACAAGTACTATCGCCTTCGCTCACTCCACCGCCGTTGTCAACAGTGGTCAAGACATTTGGGACCGAATGCCGTGAATGTTGATAGATTCGATGTCGCGTTCGCATGCGAGGAGAACGACACCTGCTATGGTCCATGACGGGATCTCTTCTACTAAATTCTTGATAGAGAGCGTCGCTTTTTTCGTCGATACTAAAGTCTCTCGAAACGGGTCGGTAGGACCTTTCTCTTCCCCCTCGGAAAAAGCGTAGGAAGACAGAAGTTTTGTCGTGACTTTCATCCATCACAAATTCGGCAGTAGTTGTGCTTAAGACCGGTTCGTTAGTGGAGGATGAAGTCTCTTCGAATTCAAGCGGCCAACCGAAAGAGGTTTCCACGACCTGTTTTTCCCGCGTATAATCTCGTCGTTTTTTCGAAGCAGTTTTGAAATAACTATTTCCACTACCACCACCTACATTAGACGAACACGATTTTTTTCGAACATCTTGATTATCTGAAACTATAGTCTTCATCTCGATCGAACATCCGCCATCACTATCTGCCGCATTCATTTGTTGATGACATTTTCCCAACGCCATCTTTGAGCTTAAACTTCCGTTGTTTGCTTCGAGCGATTTGTAACCACTGTCGGCTTTCATTTGCTGCAGTTTATGAATCTGCCCTTCGCCGGTGCTGTCCGTGTTGTCAGTTGTGGATTCCATGGATGTGGTCACCACGTCCAATCTACTGGCATCGGTAGACGAACCCTCCGTTTCCACGCTATCGAAACTATTATCTCTCTCGGAACTACCCTTCGATTCTAATTTCTGCCGGCATCTTCGAGTTCCTAATAGATTTTGATAGCTTTGACGACGAGTTTCGGATGTTAACGTGGGAAGCGGAAGATGTCGACATCCGGTCGAGTTTGGTCCACCCGCGCAACAGTCACTGTCTTCGTCCGTTTTTATCTCGACGGGAATAGCGGTAGGGGGACAGTGATTAGGAGACAAACAAAACGGTGGTGTTTCGGGATCCGAGGTTGTAATTTGAGGAGGGGAACATTCGCCGTTGCCGCCGCATTTTTCTGGTATAGGAATAACGATGGTTTCTTCGCAACATTTCACTTGTTCTTCTTCTTCTTCTTCCTCGAACGTAGCTCGTAACGCCCATAATTTCCGCGATGCAACGGATAACGGTTCATCCACGTTCTTTTCGACCGAGGAAATGGCAGTTGTGGCTTCCATTTCTACTTTCAAACAGCCTTCTGGCGATTGTTGAGCATCTTTCGATTTTTCCGTTGAGTCTTCCGAACTCGACGAGAATTGACTTTGATAGTAATCGGAGGCGGAAGTTATTTCTTCGATACTTCCCGTGTCGTTATACCTAATTTTTCCTCTCCGTTTTTCTTCGTCTTCGATCTCGTCATACAACTGACGATACCTATTATTGCGATTGCTCAACCAGCGAATGTGTTGCTTACATCTGTTTTCCATCATCGTAACTAAACGTCTGTCTTCTAAACTAATCGAAGGAGTAATTTGTACCGATTCACAGCCCATTTTTAATCGCAAATCCACAACCGAGGTCGACGCCGGGCGCTTGCAATCAGTCGGAATCGCGCTTACTACTGTAGATATACTTCCGGTCGAGTGCGAGTGAGGGTAAATGAGAGATGGAGTGGTGAGAAAGGAACTAAATAATTCAGATTTTTTACTATGAGGTACTTGATGAACTTCGGCAGAGACTACGGTTTGCGATTGCGGCGGAATTAAGATGATTGTTGTTCCCGCTTCTTCTAAGGAAGACACTTCTTCGGGAGAGGCCAGAGTCACCACGGATATCGACGGTCGTTTGCGCTGAGTAGCACCTGCTGACTTCCCTTTTACGCTCGAATCGTTGCCGATTGACGTTTGCTGTTGGTGGTGAATTCTGTCCAAGTGTTCGTCACTCGTTGTCACGTAAATTGACGTTTGACGTTGAACTGAAGGTGATCGTGGGAAACAATTCTCAGAACTTTGCGCAAACACTTCGTCTGGTATCCTAATCAACGTAAAGAGCGTTTTATTATTAAGTTACTTTAAATTTAAAATGTTGATAACATTTTTACTGTCTGTTTTAAAGATTTGAACATAGTAGGTAATGTTATTATTTTATTGTATGCCAACGCGGCTGGATCTTATATTTTAAATATTTTATCTTTTAAAACAATTTTTTTAAATTTTTTTGGAAAGGGTGATAATTAGGCCTACAAATTATTATTAATTTCAAACTACAGTAATTAATAGTAGTCAAAAATTACATTTTCAGATTTTAATTTAAAAAAATAGATGGAACTATGTAACTATCCATCTTCCGCCTCTTATTAAAAACTGCATTAATTTTAATGCATTGAGAGCATTAAACTAATATAATTTTAAGCGAACATAATTATTTTAAAACATAAGCCTAAATAGTTTTAAGACATAAATAATTTTGGAATAATTTACTAAAAAATCATATTTTTTTTTTTTAAAAAAAAATTTAATGTTCCTTCAAATATTTTAGCATGGGAAATTACATTTTTGAGAAATATTATTTTTTATTATTAATTTTTTTATATTTTTGAATTAATAAACAAATTAATTTTTTTACAGAAAAAAACTTTAGAGTTTCTCTTTGTAAAAATGGCACCATTTGTTAATTTTTATTTTTTGCTAGTATTTTTTAAATATTGAGCGGAAGGTGTACAGTTACATTTCGGACACTCGGTAAAATTAAAAAAACTTTTAAATTTGACAAAACATTTTTAAAAACACAATAGCAGTTGAAATGGAAGCAAATCAAATTACTGTTTTATTTATTACTCCGAATATTAAAAAAATAATTTACCTGGATGTTGATTGAGTGGGAAGTTGTTTACTATCAATGGATTGCTGACTAAGATTTTTATCTAAATAAAAAGACAATTATTCAGTTTTAAATTTCGATACGGTAATTAAGTTAACGATAATTTAAAAGTTATGTAATTTTAATTTAATTTTTTTGTTAAACGTAACTACGCTGTTAGAAGGTAATATTTTCCAAAGAAATGTTTGAATACTTTTCCGTAGTTTAAAATGAAAAGATGTGCGGTTGTCATAGTAACGATTACTTTCTTTCTTTATAAACACGCACGTTTATGCGGCATTACGTCAAACGTAACGCCGAGTGACGTCATGACGTGCGTATTTGGCGTTGCTATGACAATAGCAGTGACCTCACAAGGAAGGTTATGACAAGTAATACATACCAATTGAGCATTGTGGTAATACCCTGTCGCCCGGAAGTAAAAAATTTGATCGAGACGTCGTCAATTCAACGCTTTTATCGTCGTGTTTTCTGAAATCAGATACAAGTCTCACAATTATTACTAACATTCAAGTATTTTTAGAAAACGGGGGAAAAAATTACTATACTCTTAAATAAATAAAAAAAAAAAATTGATTAAAAAATAACGTAGCTACTTTCAGTTAAGATAATCAATATTTCGTTAATACCAATTTGAAAAGAGTTTCTTAAACGTAAATATACGACTGATGCTCGATCAAACGTAATAATTTCTAACATTATTATTTACCGTGTTTTCCGCTTTAATAGTTGTAACATTAAATCGGTGAAACACAGCCATGTACATGCCATTATTATTCAATAAAAAACCACACCAATTAATACATAAACCAGATCCGCGTATAAGCAGTACGAAACTCGTTCTGACAGATTAAAGTTATACGGAAGTTTATTTTTAGCCATCTCTATGGGAAAGCTGAAATACTTTTTAAATTTATATCTGTTATTTTGTCAAAAGTTATTTTGAGATATCACGTGATATTTTTTCTTCGTATATTTTTTAAAAAGAAAACAAAATTAATAAATTTCTGGCGCGCCCTATTACAAACTAAAAAAGTTTGTAATTGAATTTTGCGATGGTATATAATAATAATAATATTACTATTACTATTTAAAATAATTACCTTTCGATCGAACTTTCTGGAGATCCCGTTTCGAAATCAATGGGAATGATGCTAGATGCGGGACTCCATCGAGGCTCCATACTTCGGTATTTAGTGCAACGTTTCTCATTTTCGGTCCACGTTAAGTCTTTTTCTGAAGAATATTTAGTGAATACAACTTGCTGCCTAAATGTCAGTGATTGTGAAAATATGCGAATTATGAATAAGAGTCATTTCTGCCCCCGGATGAACGCAAACACTGCATACATATAATATTGCAAACAACTACGAGGGGCAGTTAACAATCGTAGAATATTATATTTTGATGACAGAAAAAAAATCGATAGTTACTGACCTTTTTAGCGGTTTATTTGATTTAATACAGAATTTGCAGACGCAGAGGATGATTACTACTAGTAATAATCCGACTAAGATGCCAGCTAGTAGGACAATTAATGTAATTTCCGTGTTGGCGGGACCGATGTTAGGTTTGGAGATCACTGATGGGTGTGGCTAAAAACAAATAATATATTTTCTTTTAATAATTTTTGGTTTTAAATAATAATGTGTTTGTTTTTTTTTTGAGCAAAAAGTATTACGTTTGATTTGGTATTGTTGCTATTCATTTCGACTTCTTCTATATTAACCTCGATGTTAATACGAAGACTTTAAGGCACTATCTTCTCGCATCTTTAAAATAACAAAACATAAACAATTGATAAATAATTTTATTATTTTTATAATAACATTCATTTATTATACACACTACTAATTGCACGGTTTCGAAAAACTATATAACTTTAAAAAGCAAAAAAAAAAAAAAAAGAATGGATTATTATTATTTAAAAAATAAAATGAGCAAATTAATTTTATTGGCATAATTATAATTTTGATTATTTTGTTTAAAATAAAGATTTTTAATTATTAAAGGCGACACCTGTTGTCTAACATCACGAATCGAGCTTATTGACGTCATAGCCTATATTCATTGATTTAGATGTCAGACGCCCACAACTCAACATTTTTCTAACCTCTTTGCTTACTAAAACACTACTTTTATTATTTAAGGGTGTGAAAATTATTTCTACGCTCATTTCAAATTTATTTGTCGTTATTTTACGGGATTTTTATTATTTAAATTTATCCGTGCCGCTAAAAAATGCGTACATTTTTGCATACAATTAAAATTACGGTAGATGATGTATATAAAGGTATCTTTGTCTTTATGACGTCAACGACAGCTCAATAAAAAGATTATTAAAATAATTTTTTTTTTTTTTTTTTTGCTTTTTCGTGATGTGTGATAGTTTTTCAAGGAATTTTTTTTTGAAAAAAAAAAAAATAATAATTGATTTTAAATGTTATTAAAATAATCCTCACTTCTTACCTGAATTCAATTTTGTACTGGTTCTATTAGCGCCGATTAAAGTCAGTTGTTATCGTGTAGTGGCTATACATTTATGATTTCGAGTATATTATTCGAAATTTCCTCGTCGTTGTTGTTGTTAACCGGACGGTTAACGAGACCGCCGCCTTTTTTCCGCTCATTTCTTTTCACGTCGAAAATTTTTTTAAAAAAATTCTCTTTTAATTCATTTTTGATCGAGTAAGATCGTTGAAATCGGAGGAGGTGGTTGGCAAGAGATTGCGAATGTATCCAGTCTCTCTCTCTCCGTGTAGACGGCCAGAAGGATGGAAGCTATTCACTGTGCTAGACAGACACGCAACTACTGCCATAATCCCAAAGAGAAAAATGTGTATCTCACCTCCACTGCACATGCGCACATTATATTCTATTTCGCTATGTTTCAATTGGCTTCCCATTGATAAGTATGGTCGAGTATGTAGACTCCCACTATACAGTATACACCATATGATCTTCAGTATAAACATTCTTACTCCCACACGTCTAACCACAATCGCTTTCATCTTTCGTTTTCTTTTTTTCTTCCTCTTCTTCATCTTTTGTATTTTATTTTTTTAATTCTAATGTTTTATTATACCAGTACACATTTAATTTAAAAAAAAGACAATGCGATTATTTAAATTTGTTAATAAAAGAATAGTTTCATTTTTATTTTATTTAGTTTTAAAAACATTAAAAATATTGATTATAAATTGGAGGATAAATACACGAGAGTGTAGGTGTATGTGTGTGGGGGTTGGTCGTTCGGTGACTGTGTTTAGGTGGTGGTAAATGTCAAATGTAAAGTTTGATGCTTTTGTTGTGATTACCTTTGGAATTTTGATTCTGATGAAGTAAAAAAAATGTACATCGAACTTACATTTATCTTGAATTATTTTTTTTTTTAAATTCGTACAGTATACAGGTATATACGATTGCAAAGCTATTTTACGTTATTATTTTTTTATTTAGGTAAAATAAATAAATTAATTGTTTTGAATTTAGATTTTTATTCACGATTTCCTATACATTATTATAATGTTTTTTAAAGAAAAAAATAGACATTTCTTAATATACCGTTACTGTACATTTTTATATTACTTAAAACATTTTTAAAAATTATAAATTCCCAGGTTTTTTTTATTTACCATCTGTCTTAAGTGTTACAAATTTCTACAATCCAAATTTTGATTATAAAATTACCATATTAATTCTAGACTACTGTATTTTTAAAAAAATGTTATTACAGTAATATTATTTTAATTATTTCTTTGGTTGTTTTCGTTTTTAGCTCCGCCTTTAAGAGGAGGGATTGCCACGAACAAGTTGGCTACATTTTTTTTAAACGTTAGTTAATTTTTTCTATTATGTTAAATTAAATTATTGATGGTTCAGTAAAATAGTTATACTAAGAATAAATTATATTTAATTATTTTTATATTTAATTGAACATTAAATTAAAAGTTTAAGTTGGAATTAACAGGTTTATAAAAATAGGTTAAGTGCAATTGCGAAAGCTCTGGATTAAACTGGTTGTTAAAATGTAGTGTGTCGGCGACGTGACGTCACTAACAGTGTTGTCACTTTTTATTTACATGATAAGTTGCGCAAAAAATAGACCTTCATGGCCCAGACATAGATAATGAAATTCACGTGGATTGATGTTTATTTTGTGCAAAAGTAATGGTTTGTCTTATTATGATGACATTGGGTGCAGATTCTATTAGAAATGGATGACCCGAACTCTGAACCAATTCCAGAGGTATTTGAGATATCGAGTTAATTATTGTTGAATGTACTATACGAATTTGAACTGCAAAAGAAGTTGTTATTTATCAGCTGTTAATTTGTGGACTTTACTCCCTATTAATTATTACTTTTAATATGCAATGCATTTAATTGACGATGAATAGCTTATTTTTTAGCTGTAGATGCAATTTATTTTTGCTGACAAGTTAAAAGTACAATACATGTAGAGTTAAATAATGTTGATCGTGTCATAAATGATGTCATTATGCGTCGCAATTATGATTTGAAACAAATGACCAAAAGAAAATTCGTGCATTTTCAGAGTGTTAAACCTACTCATCATAATCAACTGGATGTTTTGGAGGCTCAACATGTTTTTCTATTGATGAAACAGGACCATCGAATTTCAAGAAATGTGAGAGCTCAGTGGCTTTTATCAAATATAAATAATGTAATCGAAATTAATCCAAAGATTTTACTGGTAATGTATTATTTTGCTTTAATGGAATGTATTTTTTAAATATCAAGTATCATTTAGGAGGATACGGAAGAAGAATTGGGCGTTATTTCAGTAATTCCTAAACATCCTTATATAGAATGGACACCAGAAAACAGTACCTGCTTCAAGTACAAAATACTGTCTTCGACTTCAATTACCATATTTTCTCGGAGATATCGAATGGTTTTTTGTTTAGATTTCAGTTCTTCAGTAATGGTAGTGGTGAGTTGGTACATGCATATTTTATCTAAAAAATCTTTAATTATTAAACTATTCTATAACGTTTAGAACGCTGGCGTGGGAGAAGTTATGTTAGATAGGGCGATTATTTCGTTAAGAAAATGTATTGAAGGATTGACAACGCCAGTAGGCAATTTGTTTTTATACCAAAATGACGCTAAGTATAGTTAATTATGCTTTTCTTTTTTAGTTTCGCATTCCAGGCAACAATAATTTGTTCAAACCTCAAATTTATATTACTGTGATTGCTCATACGTCTTCTAGTTTGCTGCCAAGTCAACAAGTAAGTTTTCATATTAAGTTTAATAGATTTTAACATTACATGTATTCTAAATTTAATTTCAGGTGCTAGTCCAAGGGTGCCTACTCACTGCCGAAAATGTTAACGATTTTTTGGAAGCTGTTCAAACAGAATTAAATGTTTTAGAAAACTATCTTGCTCAAAATTTTCAAAGAAGTATGAATGATATTATGCTTAATCGATATGCTAATATTTCAAGACAGGTTTGTGCCGATTTTTGATATCTTCAATTAAATTGCATTATTAATTTTTTGTTTTAATCAAGGTTTCGGATTACTCTCTAAATCTTTCAAATGATGTAGAATTAATTTCTAATCATAACGGGTTTGCTAATACAGTGACACCAGATACTAGTTTTGTAAATTTGGTTCGTTATGGCATCTTGGCTCTTCAGTTGCTACCGGATAATACTAGTGCTGGTATTTTTTAAGTTCAGCGTTTTTGTCGTGAAAATTGTTAAGGTTTTTTTTAATTTTAGGAATTGTGATAATTACTGATGGCATTGTTAATCTATCGGATATTCAAATTTTTAATTCGTTATTATCTCAGTTACGAAACAACACCATAGCTTGTTCATTTCTCCACATTACTAATGGACAACAACCCAATTGCTGCTGGGGTTATCCAACTTATACAGAATTGATGAAATTTATTGCTGTAGCGACATATGGAGCATATATCCCCATTATTCCAGATGAGGTACAGAATATTTATACATGTAATTTTAAATTATAAAAAGGCTAATTTAAAGTTAATTGTTAGCCCTGCGAATCATTATCGTTTGGTAGTTTTGAAAAAGAAAATATTAATGAAATGAACATTTATCACTCTGCATTTTTGACTTGGAGCTTTCAATGGTCTTCGTATGTTTTGAAAAATGATTTTGAAAACTGCAGTAATTATTTGGAATGGGAACGGTAGGTTTATATTCAAAGTTAAATTTGGACGATATAATAATTATTTGATAACCTGTGATAAATTTGTTTTAGGTGCCTTAACTTTACTCCAAACTTTAACAGTAAACTTGAGCAAAAACAGCATATTGAAAAGTCACTTTCAATTTCATTTGAAACACTCCTGTCGTGTCGCCTGAGGGAAGGTTATGGAATATACAGCATTTCAATATCAAATGGTAATATTTACGTGCAGCTCATTCTTCCGTGGAAACCAGATGTAAATATTATTTATCATATAAGCTCTCAGTGGCCTGCTACCAATGCATTGTAAGGTTTTATTACTTCTTCCCTCTCCCAGAAAATTTATGTTATATATATATATTTTTTATATTTAGAAGTTGTAATTCTAAAATCATATTTGAAGGCACATATGAATTTTTACATGATTTATCTTGTCCAACAAAAAAACCTATAAAAAGTGTTTTTCGAGAAATCGTTGTTAAAAAGTTTGTTGAAACAATTCAAAAGTAAGTTTTTAACTTTTCTGTTATTACATGTGTTTTAACAATATTAACGCTTGACTGTTTTATTTTAGTTTAATGCAAAGTGACAGTGTTTTAATACATCTTCATTCTTTGTACACTAATCCGCTGTCATGCATAATACCAGAGAGCATACGAAATGGAGTCCCGTTATTTTGCTCGTCAACTAATACATCAACACCGGTTTTATTTTCGAGGTTACTAAATATCAGAAGATTTATAATTTTTATTAATTTTATTACAATGTTATCTTTTAGCGACTTTCATAATCACAAATTTACTGATTTATGGGAACCTGTTTGCAAACTGGATATTAATATTTGGTAATTATGTAGCCTATATAATTTTATATTATGTTAAAAATTTAGCAAAATATAAATATAAAAATTGTTTAGGCAAAAATGGATGCACACGCACCGCATTGGTGTCTTACTTGTTCATGATCTTCCACTACCAAAATATTTACACTTGCCAAATATAAATGATCGATATCATTCGATTCAATGCCGGCATGCTTTTGCAGCTTTGACAACATTGTTAGCTAATTACTGCTGTTTTGTTTTAGTTGATAATCACACTTACATAAATTTTATTTATGGGTAAGAATTATTATAATTTTATTATACGGTTGATTTTATTAATGTTACGTTTGTTTGTTTTTTAATTATAGAGATGATCCTGATAAACCTCCAGTTTCGTTTTACATAATTCGAATCACTTCCAAAGCACCGTGCATTGTTTTGAGACTAGCGTTTCTAGGAGGTACTCCAAGTGTGGAAAGAAATAAGGTCTGCTTTTTCAATTTATTTAAAGGTTATGTCATTTTTTAAATTGTTTTTTTTAGATTGTTTCTATATTAAAAGAAAAAATTCTTAATCTTTCATTCCGCCCAAGACTTTTAACTAAAGATGTTTCCATTAAAAAGTATGATCAAGCTGTCACTGTGACAGCCTCTCAGACAGAAAATCACTTAGGAACACGATGTTGTATTTTATTGTTGAAGCCGGTGGAGAAAATTTTAATAAAGTAGAATTTTGATAGTTTAATGAAATGTTTTCAATAAGTTACTGATAATATTTTATGCTTTCGTAGATACGACCGAATTCCTAAGGACTTGACTAGTCCAACAGAACGTTCTTCAAACAATCCCGTTCGATTATCGTTGAATGTAGCACAAATGAAATCTTCAAGTATGTTTGGGGTTTTATGCCCTTATTTATATCATTGGCGGTTTATCTGGTCGGCATGTGGGGATCCCAATGTTAGTCTACCATTGCCTGCTTTAGGGCGAATTCTCAGCACTCTAGTCAAGTATGGTTATAATGCAATTTAACATTATACATTTAACTGTGTTAATTAACTAATATTTTAGGATACGTTTGAATAACGGATTTCACTTTTGTTATTCTTCATCTGGAATTGTAAATATGGTTTGTGAAGTGAAAATGAAAGTACGTGAACCATCTTTTGAAGACAAATTGCCAATTGATTTTGAAGAGGAATATCCTTGTGTAATTCAATATGTACTATTCCCCCCGCATTATAAATATCTCCCAAAGGATAGGTAAATTATTTAGTATTTAAAAATAAAATAGTTATGTAATAAAATAATTCACATTTGTGTTTTTAAAAGTTTTTCCGAAGACGATGTTGAAGTAGACGACGATGCTGAAGCTGACGTTGGATCAGTACCTGACAGAATAAATGATCTTCAAATGGTAACTGAATGTTGGGTTGAACCTCAACATGGACATGTTACTGATGATAATATTTTTTTGGGACTTGACCATAAACAGATTCCAAAGTTGGTAAGTCAAGCATAAATTTTATTTATTTCTTATATACGGTAGTCTTAATACTTTTTTTGATTTTTTTGGTTTGCCAATCAATTTAAAATTTTTGTTATATTACGAAATATTATTTCTATAATAATGAGAAGGAGTTTGCATAACGTTTTCAATAGAGTTATCATAGCTGAACTTTAAAAAATGTAGTTAGGTACTATTGAGGAAAACTTTACAAGAAATATATACAGTATTTATTAACGAGTTATCAAGATAATCTTCAATTTAACATTTTCTTGCGTGCGTTTTTGTGTAGATCTTTAAATCTTTTGGTACTTTTGGATAAAATAATAAAAATACCGGTACAGTAAGATCCCGCTTAACGCTGTTTTTGGATATCCATGGGCATATTTAACATGCATGGTCTCGTTTCACACTGGTTTTTTTTTAAACGTTACCCCCGCGCTAAGCGGGGTTTTACTGTATTATTGAATGTTAGTGGCCATCAGTGGCCATCATATTGCGGTATTATTGAACGATTAAGTCGACTACTGGTAGTATTATAGTGTAACATGCTATAGCAATAGTATTGGTCAATTTTTTTTGGCTTTGTTGGCCGGTATTTTTGCTATAGCCTATAACACAATAACATTAAATTATCAGAAGGTTGCTAGATTAGAATTTTAAATGTTTTATATTTTATTGACGATATCGTCAGCATAGCCATAGCTTTCCAACGTTTAATTTATTGGTAATATGCTAGTGTCCCGGCTTTAAGAATGTATAATTTTTCTTGAACTCTAATTTTTTTTAAAAAAATTAGCAGTTATTTTGTTACTGTATTTGTAAATGAGGCTCTAAACAAAAGTATTTTTTGGGCCTCTGCTACCAAATAGTAAGGCTTTGAAATATAACGCTTTATGCAAATGCAAAATTCCATAATAAATCATAAATGTTACAATGAAGAAAAAAGTAGACGCAGATCTTGTCAGGCGAGAAATTTTTGTAAAAATTGGTTAATTAATTTCTTCGAGAATTATCGCATTTCCTTCCGTCTTCCATTTTTTTGAAAAACCACAAAACTACTTAAATTTACTTCTAAGAAAATATTTTCTCAACTTGTTGAAATCAAATTGCTGCAAAATTGATTTTAATTAAATGTTACTTTTAGTAATTTTGTTTTAAGTGCAGTAATACAATAGATTATGCGTTAATGTAAACTTATGAGCTACGGTGTAGTTGCTTTTGTAATCTACAGGTAGTGCTAATAATCGCTAGAATAATAATTGTAAATACCGGTAATTTTAAAAAATAGTTTTTTGAAGTTAAGAAAAAGATAGGCTTAAATATTAAATTTTTTACACTTTCTGTTAAAAATTTGTTTTGGAAAGCATATTCAGGCCTATAATTATAATACTGTATAGATTATAGACAGTTTGAATGTTGGTGAATTTTTAATAATTTTTTGTGTGCATTTACTTTTCGAAAACTTAAAGCATTAAATATACTGTAATAACAAATCAATTACATTTACATTATATTTTAATTTTATATGGTACCGGTATTAAAATTTAACAATATATTGAACAACATAATAATTAATACTGTATCTTTATAAAAATTACATTATATCATTATTAGGTGATTATCTAATTAAATTGCTTCCAAATTTGATATATTTTCTGGCACTTTTAAAACTTGGATGATATATTTTTTTATAAAGGAAAAACAATTTAAGGAACACTAAATGTGTAGTACATTGTATTACATAATAATATTAAAAAGAAATTAATATTTGGGTAACGTTTTATTTTATAAAATTAGTTTTTAAATATGTTACTCGGAAGCTGTTTAAAATTAATTCAAAGTTAATTAAAATGTTGTTAATGGAAAATTGGCAATCAATCGTAGCAGTAATTTAAGTACTGTACGTATTAAAAAAAACCTAATAATTAGAGTAATAGTAATCGCATTAATAGCTAGTAGGGAAGTCAAACGTTTTCTGTGTTTGCATAATGTTAGATCTTAATTTATTGCTGTAATATACAGAATTTTGCATTCAGGATATTTAATTTTATATAACAAGAAATATTTGATAAGTGTTTATCGCCATAATAAACAACGATATTACACACAATTTTAAAACATTGTGTCGAAATTCCTACACGTAATCAAATGATTAAACTTATTTTGGGTTTAATCATATTGAGAGCACAATCGTTTGCTTTATCCAATTGTCAATATTCTACAACAATTTCAATTGAAGAATATTTAAACGTTGTTTTTTGATAATGATATCGCAATTTTTTGGCCCTTTTTTTTCTTCTTGAAGTTATCAATTGAACAAAGGTTTGTCGCTTATGTTTTGGAATTTTTTTTATCAGACAAATAAATAATGATAGGAAATAAACTCATGCGTCCTTTATCAGTAATTTTTTTTAGTAAGGTTACATTATTCCGGTACTTCAATCGCAAATAGTAGATCTTAAAACTAAATAATTTGTTTATTTACCGTATTATTTATTTATTTTTTTTAAAAAAAGACAGAATATTAGTCTACTTATTATTTCGAAATCATTGCTGAAATTGGTCAATTTGGTCGTTCTTTGGAGTTACTAGTTAACGAGAGAAGGCAATAATAGGCTTACTGCGCTAATAAAAATTGAATGAAGGGGGGGGGGGAGAACGTTTTTTGGAATTTGTTTGTTTTTAATATTTTTACAAGATTGATAAGAAACATAAAAAAACGTTTGAGGTTTTAGGTTGTAGATAAGAAAGTGAATAGGTGGTATTATTTATCCGTTTCAAAGGCTGCATAAATTTGATTGTCACACGAGAAATTCTAAACTGAAAGACTATACCAAAGACTAGGCTAACCAATAATTTTATCTATAAGTAAAGATAGTTAAGGGTGGATGGGACAAGGAAGTAATAATTGTGTTTTATCTTGGATGATAAAATAAAGCTAACGTGGCATACCTGTTGCTCAAATACAATACTGTATAGGCATATACTGTATATATATATTTTTTTTTAAAAAAGACTTTCATATTAATTAGATTCATTGTTAATTAGTTCAATTTATATTACATGCATTTAAATAATTGAGTTAATCAGTCAGCTAAATTTTCTACTTAATTGAAAAAAAGGGAGCAAATGTTTACAGTTTTAAAATAGTGACCGTATATGGAAAATTGTATACCGGTATTGTAAATAAAAAATGTCAAAGCTAAATTGTAAGTTATTTGATCTAAAAAACAATTTCCTGTTTTAGTTGATATAAAACGGCTATGTAAATACAACTCAATAGGAAGTTACAATTACATAATTTATATGTAAATATTGATGATTTTTTGTTTAAAAAAAATACATTTTAAATAAATGTAAACAATCGCAATATTAGAAATTTTGTTCTGGAATTTTGCTAAGGTTCTACATTAATAATTATTTATAGATTATATTTTGCATTAGTTTCTTCATTGTTATGAAAGTACAGTAATTTACTTATAAAAGAAGATATTATTAAATCTATTTATTATTTATTTTTAAATACGGTAATACTAATACCTCTGATACGTTTTTGCGGAGAAAGCTGTCATATTAAAATTGATTAATTATTTTCGCAGTTTAATTAGACTTACTGCAAACAGGATACTACAGAATTTACTCTCACATTACCGTAACTAGTCTACTATTATTAAATGGTTATTAATTTTTTAATTTTGAATTATGAATGGCATTTTTATTTTACTGACTTTGGTAATAGTTTTCAGCTAACTTTTTGCAAATCTACGAACATTTGAGTATTTGATTAGCACTTATAATAAGCCTAGTACCACTTTTATTATTATTTCTGACGACAGTGAGGTGTAAAATTATTAATTTTTAGTAAATATTGAGGCAATGGGCAGAGGAGAAAGATGAATTTCCGGTTTGATTTTACAGGGAAAATTGGGTCGTTTAGTTCGATAAGAATTATTGATGTGAAAATTATTAAGGGACTTTTAGAGAACAGACATATCCACCCCATTAAATAATAAAAAAAACTTCTATATTTCGTTTTTTGTAGAAAAATAGTGATAAGATTAGATTACGGACATATTTTTTCTTTTTTCCCTACCAATCAAACGTAGGTGAGTCAAAGTGAAGTGGGAGGGGTTAAAGGTTAGATTAGGATGACAAAAATTGGCCTTCGATCTCGAAATTTTCCTATAAAAATCCAGCAATTTTTCAGACAGAGATCATTCTAATCAAGTTGTTCCAACTATTTAGCTCGTGTTTTTAAACTTATAATATTTTAAGTCTAGTCTAATATTTTACACAAAAATTCGGTGTAACGTGAAGAGGATCGGCAAATCTTCTTTTTCATCTATTATTTTAGTTAGTCATAGTTTTAGCTCGTAATCGGCGGTTTGTGTCAATGTGAGTTGGAAGTGGGGATCTCGACATTTTGTCTGAGCACGTTGCTGCTGAGTGCCAGATCTAACTCTTCCAGCTCACGAAGGTACAAAGAGAACTTCTCGATTTTACAATTGTACCAACGGGTGACCAATCGATTGACCTCATTTGCATGTTGTGTTTGCTGAAGATCAGTGGAGAAGTGGTCTCTTCACTTCGTAATTTATAGTGAGATTCAACTCCTCCAACTGATCTTAGCGACTCATTATCATCAGCAAATTTGATTTCGTTATTATTATTTTTTTTTATTTAATTGATATTAGTTTTATTATAAGATTTTAATGATGTTTTTTTTCTTTGTATTTTGTGTATGGAAAAAATAAATTCTTTTATACTTTAATGACGTATTTGATTCGTTTAACTTAATATCGTTAGGTTTTAGGGTTTTAAAAGGTAAAAGATATGCGGTACTGTAGGGAAGAAACATGAGGGATCGTCAATATAATATTGTAAAGTTTCTATAGCAACTGCTGATATATGGCCATTGACAACCCTCAGTAACGCTTATCTTTTATTGAATTTGAAGTATGAAAATTGAAATTTTAACAGCTAAAGAAACAATATTTTACAAATTAATTTTGAGATAGGCCTACAGAATAGGCTCACTGGGTTTATGTGCGATTTTATTTGACAAAAATAGTATTTATTTCAACTTTAAAATATTATAATTTAACCTATTAGAATTATTGTTTTCCTAATAATATTAAGTAGTAGTAGTAATAATATTAATGATACCGGTTCTATTGATTTTATTACCAGGCATGTGTTTTTTTTTTATTATTATTATTCAAAATTATGCTACCCTTAAATGGGCAGAGATAATATTACAACTCGACTTAAGATTTATCAAAGGCATTATTTCTTATGTGCCTACTTAGTTCAACTGTATTATTGTCACTAAATTTCGTTTTACTCTAATCAATTAATATTTTTAACAATTCTGAGTGTTAAATTTGAAATTATGGTGTTTGTATTTCTAACATAAATATCAGCAGTATTGTAGTAGCAAAGAAACAAATCTACATTACAGTATTATCAATTTTATATTAGGTTTAAAGTAAAATATTAGAATGTTAGAATTAAACAATACTGTATAAATTTAATTTTTATTTAAAATTTGGTTATCTAAATATGATGAATAACAAATCTGCATGTACCCGGTATTTTTTTTTTATCTAAATGCGAGTAATTATTCATTATAGTATTGTACGTGTATTTGCAGTTAACGCATTTTATTAATACGGTAATAATTTCTGTGGAAAGGGCTAGGTGGCAGAGAGAGATTGGGAGTAAAATCTCTATTGTGTATTTTTCAGTATACAGACTGTAGGTGATCAGTATTATATTTCAGATGTCAGAAAATATTTTATTATTACTTCTCGTATAAATGGTATAATTTTTAAGATCAATCAATTCAACATAGCAAACTTGGAATATTTGGAAAGGCGTAAATTTTTTGACAATTATTAATAATATAGGCCTATTTTGCTCCTTAGATTGAGAGGTTTAGCATTATCTTAATTGCCCCCAGAGATCTTTAAAATGTTTATTATTATTTTTAAAACTACCGTATATTAAAATTTAATTTTCGAAAACATAAATAAAATTATTTTATTATGACTAAAATATACTGTATTTTATTTTCTTAGCTATGGAAATTGGATTTGGAATGTATTGCTACTCTTCTCACTTTTGAGCAACTTTGCTTAATGTGCCAAAATTTCAACGTTACTTTGCCTGAACAAAGATTTGTTAATTTTTCAAATTTTGAGCAAGACGAAAAAGAGCCAAACATAAAACATATTCCATTTCTGTTTATTATACATGTGCTTTTGTCAAGTTGTCCTTTGGCACAATTAAAATTTTCGACTTTAACGGTGGAAGAAAATTGGGGTAAATTTAAAATTGCATTTTTAATTACTTTATTTTTCAACGTTTTTGCTTAGATTCTCTAGATGAGGAAAATTGCAATAACATTCTTCTGCAACTTTTTCACCAAGGGCTTGAGTCTGCGAACACAAGAGTAGTCGATTTGTGTGACACTGATCATGAAGTTATAAGTTCTAATTTCTGGCAACGTTCTGCGGGTTGTACTCCTCAAGTTGATTCTGGTCAGGTGTTTCCTCGCTGGAAATGTTATGTTAAAGGACTGTCATCTACTCACGTTTTACTTACTCTTGCACCTGACTCATACAAGGACGTTGTTTTGCTGCAAAAAGGCTCAAAAAAGCAATCGAGTAGTGTGACTAAATGTTTATTACCCGTATTTATTTACGATTGCTCATTGGCTGGTCTCATTGATCAACTGGTCAGTGGAGTTCAAAATGATGCGCAAATCTCTAGAGTAAGATCATTTGTTTAACTTTGTGTTATATTACATTTGTTAATGAAATATATATTAATTTATATTTGTGCATTAGGATTATCAATCTTATGCCAAAGAAGATGACAATGAAGTGGATCAGTCTTCAAAGGCAAAGCATCCTGAAACATATAATTCAACAAATATAATTGGAAAAGGCAGTCGATTATTTTGGAAGCAGCATCAAAATAATGTAGCAGTTATATTTTCCAATTGCTACGTTTCTAGTGTTTTTCTTAGTCTTCAACGAGGCTTGTTCATTAGTTTTGACGATGTTAAGTACGCAATGGAGGAAATTTGCATGGAATCATATTTGGAAGTTGACATTACTGATTTCCTTCATGTGTGAAGCTATTTGTCATTTTTACGCATTTTTTATTTTTATTATTATTTTTGTTTAAATTATAGACTATATGCTATCATTCCAAGCATTGGCCTCCCACTGAAGAAGATGTTAAAGAAGTCAAAGAATCTGGGTAAATAAAATTATTAAAATACATGAATATTTAGTTAAGTTTGTCCGAGAATCATTAAATTTACTTTTTTTTAGAAATAACAAAACATTGTTTCCGAAAACATTTTGGAGTTCATTTTTTTGTCCTACAATTGAAAGTGTGCACAACTTAATTCGCGCAAATTTTACATCTATTGTTAATCGTTTGTTTAAATCAATTAAGTCGAATCCACATTATTTTTATTTTGATCCTCAGCAATCAATTAAGGTGAGAAATCTAATTTTTTAACATTAATATTAAAAATTTATATTTATGATGATTTCAATTAGGATAAGAACAAGGCGTTGAAATTTGAAAATATTTTTAGAGGTATCGAAGACGAAAATTATAGCATGGATTCAAATTTTATTATTATGGACGAAAGTTATACAAATTTGACCGAAGAATTCAACCCAAAAAATAATTTAGGCCCAGATGATGATGACTTTGAAATTTTGTCTGTGGATAGATCTACAGTTGTAGATAATACGGAAGATGTTAACAGAGATGATGAAAAACTAAATGAACAACGTAGGCCGTTGTTCATTCATTTTAGATGCTCAATTAAACACAATGACAATGTAACTTATTATTACGTTAACACATTGCCAACGTGTTTTTGTGAAGTATTAAAAAATTGTTATCCGTCGAGTGAAACTGTTGATTGGTCTGCTATTCCAATTCCTCAAGATGTTACTGTTACTTTGGATATTTTATGTTTAACTTTGCCAAACGATGCTTGGACAAAGGAGGAAGGACAAAGTGTCGCATTGCGTGCTACATCGTTTTGTAGCACTAGTCCCGGTCCGCAAGATATAAACGATGATGAACGCGAAGAAAATTTTTGTGCCGATGAAGTGGATTTAAATATTCGATCTGAACGAATTGATTACGATTCGCTTGGAGGTGGAAATGATAACTTCTGTTTAACTGACGATCAAAATAAAGCTATCAAAATCTGCGTAGATGAAGTGAGTTGATTTGAATTAATTTTTAAATTAGTATTTTTTTAAATATATTTGGGCGCAATTATTTTTTAGATTAAATGGATGCTTAATGACGAAAAAGCATCTTTTGCTCGAGATGTTTATCCGATCGATAACAATATATTGGATATGGTCACTAATCATATTTATCAGTCGCAAGATAGACGGGGATGTTGTTGCAGTGTTGTTCCTCTTCATTTTGTTTTCGACGCTAATCAAAGTTTGATGCATTTTGAAGAGGAGTTTAAAAGAATGAATCTTCCGGGCTATCAGCTGACTCAAAACGGAGAGTATTATTACCTTGCGAAGAAGAGGAATGGAGAAACATTAGATAACGGCCAAACATCTACCAAACGCATTGTTGCAAATAAAGAATTTCTAATGGATACCATCCCGCATCAAGTAAAATAATTATTAGCAATATTTTTTTAATGATTAATTTTAAAATGTAAATTAGGATGATGCTACCGAATTTCTATGTTCAACAAACATTTATGAAACTAATGAGAATTGGCGATTTGATGAATTACCTAAAGTTGAAAAAAGCCAACCAAAATTGCTAGAAAAATCACATAAAAGTTGGTTAAACGATAGTTTAATTATTTATGTTTATGCTAAAGGTATTTTAATTGTTTAAGATCAACGCAGCTTAACTCATCTTAGCCGAAAACGAAAAAAGTCATTTTTAAATTCAGAACCAATAATTCTACCTAACGTTGATGGTAAATAAAAGTTTTTCTACTTTATTATGGTCGATTAGAACATTTAATGAGTTTTTTTTTTCACGGTTTATTAGGCTACGAAGGCGATGGAAGCGATTTTGACAATGACGTGGACATTGAGGAAGACTTAGACAATGGACGATTGCAATTGCCTCGATTTTGGCTCATTTTGAAAATAAGTTGCGAGAACGTATATATTTGGTTTCAGTTCAGGGACGCCGAAGTGGAAGATCCAGAGCTAAATCATTATAATCTTATCCTCGAACAAGTTACTAATCATGTAGAAGCAACTTGTAAAATTGTTAATCAAGTAATTAATTTATTTTATATTTTAATATCTGATTTTCATTTATTTGATATTCTTATTCATCAAATCGATTTTTATAGGCTCGGTTGCTTCAAGAACTTCACAGGACAAGAATTTGTCACCCATTACTAGAACCGGAAACTAATGAAGATGTTCAACACGTTGAAGACATCCATGGAAAACATGGGCATAAAATTTCAGTAAATGGTAATGTTCTACATTGTTTTAAGTTGCTAATTTTTAATTTTAATTTTTAATTCCTGAAATTTTCTCATTTGTCATCGTAAGGCGTTGATTATTACGTTGAGGGTACAGTGGAATCGTATATTCAAGGGATTTTTGGATCGAGCACTAAGCATAATCCTGGAGTTTTTTCTTGTCCAATGATTTGGGAAGTGTCTTTTCATCTTCATCCTCGAATAAAGACTGCGACTGGTCCAGCTAGAGGACCATCAAGAGGTGTTCAAGCATTACGGTCTGTCTTAACTAGAATGTCAGTTAGCAATCGAAAAAATATGTTCGTCTACAAGGCAAACTATGGTGGAGCCGTATTTTATATTCGATTACACGAAATTACTTCATCACTGCAACACCAAAACATTTCGTACGAGTCACAATTTTCTACATCTCGCTCTGCGATACCAGAGGACGGAATGAACTCTTTATTAAGTTTGTTTGCTAAAATTTTATTTGTGGCTTTATTAAATTTTAATTTATTTTAATTTGAGAAGGTTCGAGGAGCTCTTCATTGCAATCTCTTATTGTTAATGGTTTAAAGGACCCAATTGAGGATCCCACGGTTAATATTTTGAAAATTTAATTTGTTTTGCACTATTTTCATTAAGTGATTGCTTTTTTTGCATTTAGCCTCGATTCCGGGTAAATTCTTTACCTGAGAGAGAGCAGAATCATGACACAATGTCATTAACATCTAGAGCATCGGTCAGTACTCGTTTAAAGCCAATTTTTGAGGATATTGTTGTGCTCTCGGTTCACGGAATTGCTGAAGTTGGATATGAGATTACTGAAGATTTGGTGATAGCTCTTCAAAGCAGACTAGATGACGCTGTTTTGGAGGTTATCTCTGTAACGTTAGCGCGCAATCCTATGTGCAAATTAACTCCAGAAGATGTTCAATTTATACAAAGACAATTCGAACCACCTAAAACAGTTGCTCATTTCAAAGTGTCGTCTTATGCTTTACCTTATTTACAAGTAGTTGCTCATTACTTAGGTCAAAATTTAGTCCAATTTCTCAGTGTGCCAAAATACATCGACGGTCGCGTCGAAAATCATTTCAGAAGATATTTGCCAACAGTAGGGTTTTTATATTTTTTTAAAAAAGAGTTTTGTTTACTATTTCAATACCGGTATTTTTTAGGATAGTGACTCCGAAGATGCTGTTAAAAATCCGCGAGACTCTACTTCATTTCTTTATATTCGTCCACCTGAAGCTGGTCATCGGGGCATTGCTTGTATGGTGCTATCTCTTGTTGATGGGCAAGGCAATTTAGTGAAGCATGTAAATTGTCCTAAACCTCAGCCTAACGCTTATAAGGATGGTTTAGCTATTCACGATTTTAATAGTTTTACCAGCGTTGAACTTTATAAAAATGACTCCAAGAAATATCCGGGACCACTTGCTCTTATTGAATTTCAAATTTGGGAAAAGGGTAAAGTCGACCTCGATTACTTAGTAGAAAAAATTAGGCTAACTATTAAACAGAGTTTGTGGGATTTTTTCACTGAATATCGCGTTTTGGTTGCTCCAATTACTGAAACATCTTTTAACTCACCCGATGAATTGTCTACAATAACTTATTCAGAACCGTCGACCCCAGTTCGAAGTACTGTAATAATTATATATATTTCTATATTTTTTTAAACTATTGTTTCTCTCTATTCAGTTAAAAGAGCTTCACTTCCGATTGATAGTACAACTAAGGCCAAAGAACGTGCTGCATCTCCGCTATTTTTACTTCAGGTGAGATTAGCAATATTTTACTAGTTTTTTTACCAATTTAGGATCACCTGGATTGCAGTTGGGGTTAGATTTCAATTGTGCATTTTATATTCCGAAAAAAATTTATTAGTTTAGACTTCGTGAAATGTCTTCGTCAGTTCCAGATGTGAACGTGAAATGTAAATCATCTTGGTCTATCAGAAGTATAACTTCTGCTTCGCAGGAGGTAAAGTGTTTTAAGAGTAATTAAATAATGATGGTCACTTCACTCTGATATTCGCACAATGGTTTTCGGGAAATAAATTCACTTAATTTACAATTGTTTTAGTAGTGTGGTTTGGTTTAAATGTTATTCGCTTTCACATCATTGACGCTTGGTTTATAATTGAAAAATATTTGTAAATTTTTAATTGAATAATTTAATTTCAAAACTAAAACGTTTTTAAATACATCTTTTATAGCCACTTTCATCACCCCCACCAGCTCCCTTATCGGCCACTTTATTTCTACGTGATGGGCAAGGAGATGAATTAAGTCAAGCTGGAACTGAAAATGATCTGCAATTTAAGCATATGGAGAAAATGGAATTAGCCGATAAGAGCAATCTTTATCCGATGTACTTAGACGTTTTTGAAGAATGGATGTCATTTGCGAATGAATTTGGTAAATTAAAAATCATGAATTTCCTGTTGTTTTTTTTTTAATAAGCTGTTTATTAGGAGTATCAAGCGTTTTCAAAAGTGTTCACTCCTTAACATCGAGACATTCAGTTGAGTTTTTCTTAAGAGATTTGCATAAATTGATGGGATCAATTATTCCAGACAGTTTTTTGCGATTATTTAAAAAAGATTGTGATGGAAATTATGCACCTCTTGCAGTTTCAGAGGTGAATATTTTTAGAGATTTTGTAAATAATTGCTTCTGTAATATCTAATGCTTGTAATAATTTTAGGAACGAGAACGTAAGCAAAGTGGAACTTCACACTTAGAATTAAGACTTGCTGAAACTCCAGGAAAAGCCAATCGTTATATTGGGGTAGCTAGAAATCCAAAACATTGGAAAATGTGTGGCGGACATTTAACCAAAGACTCTGTTATGGAATCTATTGAGAGTAGAGACTCATTAGTTAAATGTTAGTAAATAATTTACTAACATTTGTTATTAATTATTTTAGTGTAATATTCAGGGATTTTAATGCAGATTTTTTTATAGCAACTAATGAATTTCAACGCTTTACTTCATTTAATTATATGCAGGATGTTTTATATGAAGGTGAAGAAAGTCAAGTAATATTTATTCCTCGGCAGCGAGTTTTTCTAATTAGTGTTCATGATACTCAGGTTAGCAATTTATTAAATAGCTTGAAAGGAAAAAAAATGATTTTAATATATTTTAACGTTGCATTTGGTAGATTAATATATACATGTACAATTGGGCGGTTGATATTCAAGCTACTTTTATGGAACACGTAGCAAGATGGTTGGATTTGTACAATGTTCGATCGTGTTATTTGTCCTCTATTGCTTTACAGAAATTAGGTTTGTTCTTGAATCAGCCAGTAGTAAGAGGTGGTAAAGGTTGCAAAACCCACGGAGGAACTTCAGAGGTTTGTACATTCTCTAAATGTTTAAGTCACTGTAGTTGCAAATTTAAAATATAAATAATTTTTATATAGGGAGTGTGCATGGTTTGTAAGTGCGGAGCAGCAGATTCCGACAATTTATTGAAAAGGACGGTTATTCCTCAAGGTCAGACGCGTAGACCACTTTTTCAACTTCATCACTTTACAGAAATTTTAAGGGGAAACAAACCTTATCAGCCGGTAAATTGTATAAGAACACCAGTTCCTGGTCCAATTGATACTGTAATTCAGCATGTTACTCAAATGTGCCAACTTCGAAATGTAGATCCAAAAGGTTAATTTATTGTAGTGCATGTGGTTTTTTTCTCCATTTTTTCTTATTTTTTTGTTGTTATTATTTACTTTACAGATCATCAAAAAAAATTACTGACGATGTGGAGAAATAGAGAATCGCGATTTTCACTGCCTATTACAGTAATATTTCTTTTTATGGTTATTATTTAACTCAATTTTTGATTTTATTATTTTAAATTACAGCTCATAAAAACGTTTTCACGAATTGATCATTATTGCTTTACACCGTTGCTATTCTATCCCCTTTGGAGGAATAAAGTCGCATCGGCTCGGGATCACACAATTGCCTGCCTTCCATGCTCTCCAAATTGTATTAAGACTAATTTAGTTCAAACTCATCCACCAACTCCACCCTTAGAAATTTCTTCAGGAACTGTAATGAATTGATTTGAAATTGTGTATTTAAAATAAAATTTGAATTTTTTAATTAAATCTTTCAGAGATCGAGGCATAGCTCTACTTCTGCCGCTCCTTTGAAGTTTATGCCGACCACGGTGGCTGAATTACGGCAGTCTCGTAAAGCTAGTCTTTGTCCAGCTCAAACTATATTTAAATGTAAGTGTGCACCTAGTCTTTACGATGAATGGCACACAACCATAATTTCTAATTATATTGCCGAGCTTATACAATATTTACAAACTCTTGGTTTTAATTTGTCGAGTTCCGGAGTACGGCCAATTAAGCCAAACAATTCAGTTAAAATGAGGTAAATGTTTTATATGGGATTATGTTTGAATTTTTTAATATGATTGATTTTTCTTTCGTTATTTATTGTTATTACGCAGTACTAAAGATTCAACATCTTCGAAATCAGAATCTCTTGGTGATGAAAAAGTTTCAAATGTTATAGTTAAAGAATATCTACAAAAATTTCTACTGGGAGGAATTATACTGCTTGAACTTACTGTGGAAGAACCTTATTGTTGCATTAAAATGTATATATTTGAAACTATGAGGTTAAGGGCTTTGGAAGACCGAACTTATAATTCTCAGGTAAATAATGTTGTTTGTTATTTACAGTATTTTAATAAAATACGTTAAAAATGATATTAATCTTATTTTTCATTATTTACAGTTTATAACGGGATTTTTAGATGAAATTGACAAAATGAAAATCTCCACGCATCTTCATTCTTTTACTTATGATTATCATTTGCGTCACATGCACGCGTTCGTTTCTGGTCGGCAGGTTACTCTCAAACATGGTTACCACGCAGTTGGATTTCTTTCAGATTTTCTTAAATATTACCAAAAATCGCCAAATTTTGCTCGAAATCTTGTTCATCAAGGAACTGTTTGTGTTGGATCTTCTTCAACACTTTCGTTATTATTAATGCATCTTTTAAAACATGATAAAATGTACGAAATGAGGGGTTTAAAAATGATAGGACTGGAAGATCAAACAGAGGCAAGTTAAAAATATTACTACGGGTATTTATTGATAAATTAGCCCATCTCTAAATAATTTTAATTTATTCAAAGGTTGAACATGTTCTTGTACAAATGTCTTCCCATAAATTATCTTATCGTGACGGGTGTGATATCCGTCAAACTGACGACTTTGATGTTAGCCTTCTAATTGCAAAAGACGAATTACTTCCCGATACTCAAGTTGATTCTCGGGCTACTTCCAATTTGCAATATTTTATTATTCTCACAAGTTGCAGAGAAATGTTTCCGAAATCGGTTGTAGATAAACAATCTGGAACGTTTAAATATGTGATTACAACTGCTCTGCCACCGTCAAGACCTCCTTCTAGACCAGAATCGCAATTACATTTACAAGAAAGGGAATTGCAGCCCATTATACCGGAAGTGAGTGATGCGAAGGAAACATCATTTGAAGAAAGCGATGCCAAATCTACGCTTGATAATTCTTTGGAGAACCCAAATAGTTGCGAATTGACTTTTGCTAGTAGTAGTAATGTAAGTAGCAGCGGAGAAGGAGACTCTAAGGCTGAGAAAACACCTCGAGGCATAAGGTTAGAGAATACACCTATCAAATAAGTACAATTGCATTATGAGTAATGTACCATTATCTTTTTTATTTATTAGACAAGAAATCGTTAACTATATGGGGTACTACAGCAGTCACGAAGATTTAATGCACAATATTATGATGGAACAAGTTCAGGAATTTAAGTTGCATATTGAAAAACTAATGCATAGAGCAATGGTCGATTGTCAGCGAGATTCTTGTTGGGAGCGATTGCACCGTAGTAATCGCGATTCTGGAAAAAAAGAATTTATTCATGGGCTAAATTATTCTGAATTTACCGATTTACTAAATTTGGTCCATAAAGTGCCATTAGCTAAATTCGATTCTCGTTTGGAGACGTTGACCAACAACATGCCTATCACTTGGTATCAAAACTTGGCCAAAGTTCTGTTGAACAAGTACAACGACTGTTACCGTCATTTCACAGCTGCTGATGGAAACACCCAGCATGTGGTTCGCATAATTTAAAATATGAAAATTACAATTAAATTTATTCGAATTTTTTTTTTTGCAGGTCATATTAAACGCTAACACACACAGCGCATTCATGTTGCTATCAATTGACTTGCATTTAACTCGTGCAGTAAGTATTAACTTTTTATTAAGTTTGTTATTACTATTTAGTATGTTGTTACTATTAATTATTTATATTTCAATTAGGAAATGCATGTAGTGTTTTTAAATGAGCCAACTTTAAGTTTTAATTCTTCTGTTTACCCTTTGATTGAAAATGTAGTCAACACTTGTTGTTTTCACATGTGGACTTCTATTTTTTGAAAAACTTTATATCGCGTATGAATTATATGTTTTCTACTGTTGACTATACATTATACATATATAGTTTTAAATACAAACATTATTATAAATCAGGTTTTGTTTTTCAATTGAGATTATTTGATCGTGGGGGTTTTTTTTTTGTTAAAAAATATTTGAGCATTTTATCATAATATTCTTTATACGTTTTACACAGCGTTCTTTTTTCCTTCCTAATTCCGTGATAAATCGATGTCTTTAAGATAACGATAGATTCAAATGAATTAAAGCTATTTTGAGAAAAATTGAAAATTTTAAATCAAATAATATTTAAACGATTGAAAGTTGAAATGATTTTTGGAGAAAATAATTATATGTATGAATAAAAAAGTTGTTTTAGTTTATTTTAAAAACGTTTTTTTTTATTAACAAATACTTTGTTAATATGCTATTAAATATGAGAACAAAATTTATAATTTAGCCACAAAGAATTAGAACTGTATAATCAAATTAAATTCAAAAAGAATGAGATTTTTTTTTATCCTTATTTGGAATATGATTTACACCGATTCTTTGAAATGTAGCTAGGATAAATTCAAAACAGTCTAAACGAGATCTCCGGTTAGATTGATTCTCCAAATTATCTTAAGAGTTAAAGAATACAAGAGGCCACCGTTTTGTGAAGAGAAGCTAGAACGTCAAAAATCTTCTTGGGTGGTCTGCGCCAGTAGATAAAATAAAAGAAAAGAGGTTGAACCAAAGCCATGGAGGGCTCATTAGCAAACAACGTGGGAGGCTTTACGTCATTCTCCTTCTTTAAGTTAAATCAAGCCATTTTCTATCACACATCGCGGCACTGCTGTATACGTACACGTGTAGAAGCATCGTTTCTAAAGAACGATTGGCTTCGGTCGACGTGTGTGGTCTTTTTTGTGTTGGTTGAGGAGTGTAGACCACCCAAGTTGTTGTTCGTAAACGTCAGCTAATATACATCTAGGTGAATTTAGCATATTCAACGCTATAGAGACAAGTTCTCGTATTTTTTTTTTTTTCTTTTCAAACGATGTACTATTCGGTTTGAAGGAAATCTAAAACGTTTTGGTGTTCCGAGGGGTTGTGACCTACGGCACACCAAAATTGCTTTTAAAACCTCACACTTGACTTTCGAAATTTTGACACAAATTCTCCCTTACTCCTTTTTTTTTTATTCCCCTCTCCTCATCTTTCTTAGGGTTCCCAACAACATTAAAAATCAAACTTCTCAAGAACAAAATTCTACGTTAATATATATTTCGAATTTTGCAGGTGATATTTGTTTGAAATCTACTGGGGTTTTTTTTCCCTTTCTCTCTTAGATTCACTTTGATCTATCTTCAGTTGTCAAGTGATTTTAGATGGGGGAAAAGTTGGGTCTTGAGTTAGAGGACCACACACAAAGGTGGTTTGCGCAATGCACGTATAATCTTATACTACTTAACGATTAGATTTAACAAACAATAACAAAAAATTTTTTTTTTTATTATTTATGTAATTTTTTTTCTAAGAAGAAGGAAAAAATGTTTTACTCATTTTTTGTTGGATTAATGGTTTTTATCTTTAATCAATGATTTTTTTTTCTTAGTTTGAAAGTAACTACTCTAAATTCATGAATATTTTATTGGACTACATTTTTATTGCTAATTAATAATTGTTTCATACCACCATGAACGATTGAACTTGCTCTTCACTTGATAGCGAATTTGTCTCTCGCTAATAATTGCTGTCTTACTTTGCTTAAGGCAATTTTTTTATGTCTTTACTTTTTGACATTCTTGATTACTTGTATTATTGTTTCTGTAATTAAGTTTTTTTTAAAAATATTTATGGTGTATTATCATCGTATTGGTAATTTTATTATTTGCAATCATCATTATTTTGTACTACCGGTATTAGCGAATTTATTTGCCTAGTTTATAATTATTTAAACAATTCAAAATAATACTCCAGTAGCATTTAATCTTAAAAAAAACACGCTGTGTTTAATTGACAAGAAGAAAAATATTTTTTTTTTTTGTTATTGAAAAAATCGAATTTCTAGGCTTAATTTCTTAACTTCTAACTATTTTCAGGGGCTTATTTTTATTGCGTACAATATAATAGTATAATAATTTATATACCGTACCTTGATAATTAAATGAGCTAATTGCATTAAAATAATACAACATTTTTTTAAATTTTTTTAAACCACTTTGCGTTTTATAGCTAGAGGGTATTTCAGAAGAAAACATCAAATTTAATTAGAAATTACTTAAAATATTTTATACGGTTAATAATTAAATTTAATGCTTGATAAAAGCTAAAATCATACCGCTATTATCAAAATTAATTTCAAGTTGCAAAATCAACGACAAGATTTTTTTATTGACCATTGCTCGTAAAATTCTTAACCAAAATAATTATTTATTTATCGTCAGTTAGATAGAAAATCAATTAAAAGGTTTTTTAGAACGAAAACTAATAAAAGAAACATTAAGCGTAGTTTATTGATATTTAAAATTTTTTTAAAAAAATATACCCCTATATTTTTATTTAATTATAGCGATATTAAGAAACTAATAAATAAAGCTGCATAATTAATTTTTTTTATGTTATTAATAACATGTACGGCGTACTTGTTAATGCCGGTAGGCGTGTCTTAAGTTTCCTAAACCCTTCACAAAGTAGCATTCTTATTTAATTTAATACAGAGTATTTTTTTTCTCTCTTAAAAATTAGCATAATAAACAACAAAGAATTATTTATAAGAAAATCGCCAGTAAGCTGCATTGATTAACAATAATAATTTATCTTAGCTTTGGAAACCGGCATAAAATTTGGCTCTAGGGAATGAAGGGTCATAGGTAGGAAAAAGAAAGAAGGAATACCGTAGGAGAAAAGAAGGAGAAAGAAAGAGAGAAAATGAAAGAGTTGGTCCGTTTGTGGTTCAACCCCAACGATTATGATAAATGAGTTTAATGGTAGGGTGACCAGCATGACCAGAGCCAGCACCTTTTCTTACATGCTTTTATTGGTAGGCCAAAAAACACACGAAGGTTTTCCACTTTTTTTTTTCTCTTTCCTTCTTTTATTTTTCCTCTATAAAATAATTATTGCCTCTTATACTTTATTCCTTCTGCGTTACATAAATGTATTGGGTTATATCCAGTTTATTTAAGCTTTACACTTTGTTTAACACTAACGGTATTTTTAATATTTATAGCTGAAGATGATACATTATACGATAGAAAGAATCAAAATTTTAATTTTTTTTATGTGGAAAATATTTTATTTATTTTACAGAGCATAAACTGAGTTTTTTTAAAAAATATATATATAATTATACTGTATATTATTATATCTTATAATATTAAAGCACTCGGGGGGAAAAAATGGTATAGTTATGAAATTGATTTATGAAAAATAAATTAATTATATTTTGAACAGCTAATCGAAATTCACTTTTTATTGCGTACCGGTAAATGTTTTTTTGCACTTGGTATCCGAAATGTAACTATCCAACTTCCGCTTATTATTTTTTTAAATAAAAAAACTAAGAAAACAAAAAATTCAGAGAAACCCATAAAGTTGTTTCCTATAAAAAATATATTTTTTCTTTCTTAATTCAATACCGGTAAATTTTTTTAAAAAAGTGCGTGTCATTATTTTGGTTTCTATCGTGTGTCCAAACAAATCTGAAAGTTTTGAAACAGGAATAAATCAGTCAAAGTTTAATGAAAATGCAAAAAAAAAATTATATACAGTATTATTATATACAGTATAAACATTTAATACGCTCAGGTGCATTAACTGTGTTCATCTTAGTGTATACTTTTAAACGTACAAATTTATTTTACAACCTACATAAATAATTTTGAAACAATACAGTACTAGTACTGTATACTAAAAATTCATATTTTTATTTTTTTTAAAAAAAAATATTTATACTCCAACATAAATTTTGGCATGGGAAGTTTTAATTATGAGAAATGTCATTTTTTGAATTTTAATTTTTTTTTAAAAATATTTTTTGAAACAACAAAAAGATTATTTTTAACATAAAAAACTTTATGAATTTCTCTGTAACATGGCACCATTTTTAAATTTTTATCATTTCTAGTTTTTTTTTAATAACAGGCGGAAATTGGACATTTACATTGCGAACACCCGGTATATCTTTTTTATCTTTGTAATAATTATTATCATTCTAAGATAAAAATACAAATACATGTACAAATAAAATATAAACTTGTCAATACAGTATAAAAATGCATTCGGAAGCAAAATAATAATTATTATAGATTGTACTAATTAATTATACGAGGTAATTAATTATTACCCGGTACATTAGTTAAAATATTTTTCGAATAAAATAAAAAGGACAAGTAATGTACAGTACTCTTAATTAAAAATACAATATATCGCACCTAAGTTTTTTAAAATTCTAATTATTTTTTTCATATTTATATTATTGATAACTTTCAATTTTACAGCTATTTAAAGAATTTAAAAAAAAATTATTTTGTTATTCACTAGGTCAGGTTAAACTAATTTGTATACACAAAGAAGAAGAAAAAATTCTTTTCTTTTATATCTTAAAGAAAGAAAAAAAAAGGGGGAAGCGGTATTATACTTGTGTAATAATTTAGAAAGCAAATCATATCGTTTCAATCATGATTCGTGATAATCGTGTAGGCTCAAAAAACAAAATGTAGATAATCATACGAGTACAGTGTACGGTTCATGAAATAGAGATGTTTCCGAGCTAATTTAAGGGACGCAGTCAAATTATATAGAAACAAAAATTTATGAAAAAAAAAATTGCCTACACTATATAGTTGAAAGGTAAACTAACTATTGCTTACGAAACTATTCTGTATCTAATTACATAATAAAGAAATTATCTAGTAAAATCTGTTCTTTTTTTGTTCGACTCAAGAAAGTAGAATTTTATGCATTTACGAAAAAAGTAAATACAATAAAATATAATACTGTATTACGAATCTAATTCCAGTAAAGAAGAAAGGTTTTTGGTTTGGAAAATTGATGAAAAGAAGAAGATAAAATACTCGTTAAAATTTTATACGGCGTATATAATAAAAGTAATGATGATACTTTCTTAAAAGCAACTTCAAATTAAAATTTGCAAAGTTTGATGCTTGCATAAGTATCTATTGTAAGCCAGCGAATGGAATATATTATTTCATGCGGCATTAATAACGGGATGCGCGTCTATCGAGTAAGGTTATAACCTCTGTTTAACTCGTGTTAACTCTAATTGCTACTTGCAGCAATTTCGCAAAAAATAATAATAATAATGTAGAACCATTGCCAGGGTATTAAAACTAGAATTTACCTCATGTTCGATTTTTTAATCACAAGGTGTGAATTTGCGCACTAATTTTGTTATACTCGATCGCAACTTACACTACGTGCGCTGCAACTTAAAAATAAAGTAACTTTTTAAAAAAGAAAAATATATAAATAAACTTTTTGCATTGTAAAACAAAATTTTTATTTATTATGATTATAAAAAAACTAGAGCTTGGGACTGTACTTTCCAATTTCCGCCTGTTATTAAAAAACCTAAAAGGACCAAAAACTTAAAAATGGTTCCATTTTATAAAGAAACTTATGAAGTTAATTCAAAAAATATTAAAATAAGTTAAAATTCAAAAAGTTATATTTTTCATAAATAAAATATTTGATGGAATATTAAAGTTGTTGTTTTTTTGTTTTTTTAAAAAAAGACAATATGAATGTGAATGTTCAGTAAATTGTTCCAAAATTATTTATATTTTAAAATAATTATGTACGTTTTAAATTACATGTATACCTATTATAAGTTTTAATGCTCTCTAGTGTTTTGAAATGAATGGATAGCAGAAATTAAATCAAACATACAAATTTAACCAAAATGTAGAACTACACGTAGTTCCAAATGGTTATCGAATGTTTGTAGCAATGTTTTACAAGTTGCATTGTTTTTTAAATGCATGTTTTAAGTGCTGCTTAAATGAAAGTGAAAAGTTGCTTAATTTTGAATTTTTATATTTTTTTGTACCGTACAGTATTTTATTGAACTAACAAAAAAAAAAATTGTTTGCCGAAAAAACTTTAGAGTTTTTCTGTAAACTTTTAACTTTTAAGGACAACTTTTAATTTTTTATCTTTGCTAGTTTTTTGATAATCGGCAGAAATTGGAAATTATCTTCTAGAACACCCAGCATGTTTTTTTGGGGCTCTAAAGTTACAGAAAAATCATTAAAATGAAGTTATTAATGACTTTTAACGGTTTCGCTCTTGTCGATTTTTTTATTAATTTTTTTTCAAATTAATTGTGGTTAATTATTAATTAATATACCAGTTGTTGGTTTTTTTAAGTTATACTGCATACGCATTGATGTTATGAAATTTGAGTAAACTTCAATTGCGATATTGAAGAAGAAAAAAAAATGAGAGAGAGATGAAAATTTGTGTTCCAATTAAATCTTAGTCGTTAAAATATTTTTCTAGCTTCACTTTAGCGTTCGTAGTTTTGTAATGCAGTAAATTTGCAAGCAAGTGAAAATGCATTAAGTTGAAGGTCGCTAATGGCCTCACATCTTGAATTACGACGACCACCCAAGTTGTATCTTCGTTTATTTATTTTTTTTCTTCTTTTTTTTTTCTAGTAGAAAGGAAGATTTGGAGCTCGTGAGACGAGTTTAGTTGCTCGCATGACATTTATGTCTACAACAATCCTAGTCAAAACAACTATTCTAAACAAATGATAGAAACAAAACAAAAAAAAATAATTAATATATTTTTGTTTTTTAGAAAAAAAAAAAAAAAATCTTGAATTTTGTTTTTAATATGCAAGCACATTTTTAGAAAAAGCCAAACTTATTCGCGTTAGGATGTATAAAACGAATTTAATTTTTATTTGACTATAACAATAAATTTTGAATAGAAAAGAAGATTTTTTTTCGTTTGTTATTTTGTAAAGAAGAAAACTCGTAAATAGTGAAATGCCATCATTATTATAATATTTCCAGTTTTACAAGCTAACAGCGTATCATGTTTTTTTTATTATTATATATAAAAAAAAAAGAAAGCTATGACGTCAGTAAAGATTCTGTTGAATGTTTCTAAGCAATTGGCCTGAGGAGTTAGAAAGAAGGATAATAATTAGTTGTAACCACAAATCTGTTTTGACTTTTAAAAAATTTTTTTTTTAATTTAAAAAAGAAAATAAAAAAAAACCGCTTTGTAATGTCGCCAAAAAATGTTTTTTTCTAAAAAGAAATGTTTTATTTACATCAATAAATTTAAAAATTCCTTTAATTATACCCGGAGTTCTAATTTAAAACAAACTAATGTGTGTTAAAAAGATTTTTTTATTTATAAAATAAAAATTAAAAAATGAAGATTAATGAAGAAAGTGCCTTCGAATATCGATTGTCATTGATATGTTTGTAATATGTAAACATTCAACCGTCAGTCACGTGTACAGTAATCAATTATAAAAATCTAGTTTTTTTTTTGTCTATTTTAAATCTTGTTTAAAAGTTTTTTTTTTCTCATAAACTCCGCCTATTTTTTTGATGGTTAGAGATGTGGGAGCAAAGGCGAATAAGAGGTAGTGCTGCTGCTGCTGGTGGTGGTAGATTGGGAGAAAAATAGATATGTAGAGCATATTAAAAGCTATGTTCTCCCTACGGCTTCTTTTTTTTTCCCTCTCTTTTTCTCCTCCTATCTTTCTTTAATTCCTTCGTGTGTGGTCTCTTCGCTCTTCTCTTCATCCATCCTTATCCCTTCCCTTTTCCTCCTACCATCTCTTTTTTCACCCTCTCAAAATGGCGGTTGCTAAGCAACTAATGTGCCCAGCGCGGGAAACAGGCCAATGGCAGGTGCATTGTGGGGTGTCCATCAATCATGACGCTGGTGTCAAGAGGTGTATGGGGTGTGCGGAGCGAGGATGGAGCAAAAAGCAAAATGGCTGCTCCCTACAACAGCTTTGAATGCTTGAATAGAAACAGTGTTGCCAAATAAAAGTACTTTCCTGTTAGTTTAGGGAATATTAGTAATTAATAAATTATTTTTTTAAAATAAAATACTAATTGTATTATTAAAAAAAATTTATTATTGCATTAATAAAATAATTTTTAATAATACATAATCAAATATAAATTTAAAAATACGTAATAAATTTAAAAAAATAAAATATTTTTTAACGTTTTAATGCAATTACAGTAATAAAATTTCAGAAAAATGAAAAAAAATTTTAAATTTTAAATTTTTTGGCAGAAGGTAAAATAGCACCAGCGAGATCTGTAAAGAAGAAACTCGATTACGTCAAGAAAAGGCGAGGTTGAGATTTGGCAACACTGCTGGTGTGTTATAATTTTTCACCATGGATTCTGGCAGATTGGGAAAGGCAGTCGGCGACTTGCGATTACGGAAAGCGGATGATTGTAGTTCGCTGAGCATTAATACCTAGATTCACATTGGATGTTTCTTCATCTGTGCGTATCTTCAATTGGTTTTTTGTATTAATGATGCAAAATAGGATAAAAATTGCACGCGCGGATTCCGATCAAAATCTCAGTCGCTTCAGTCATTACAACGGAGTGTAACGCGTTTCAGTGAAGCTCTCTCGACGGTCGCTCGGGCTTTTTTCGATTTTTTTTTCTTTTCTGTCTCCCTCTCGCGTGTTTTTGTGTTCGAGTGAATGAGTTTTACGTGCATTTCTTATCGAAAAATATGAAGAGAAACACCAAATGTTATTATTTAACTAACAGTACGTGTAGGAAGTCGAAGATGAGTGGCGAAGAACGATGAAAGGGAATAGCAAAAATCGTGGTGGCCGACGGAGAAAGAGTGACGAGCCGTCGCCGTTATTCTAGCTTTCCTCTCCGCCGTGCGGTTTTCCTTAATAATAATTAACACGTCGACATGCACAATGACCATCTATTCGAACAGGGGAAGTTTAAGTGCCGGGTTCCAGGGTGTTAATAATTCATCGCATAAATCTCACGTTTATGCGCCTAATTTAACGTCAAATAAAAATCGGATATATAACGAGGAGCTTTTGACAAGGACGAGTTGGGTAGACGCCAAAACCGCCTATAATCAAATAAATAAGGTAAAAATATGCCTATTTGTTATCCTTCTCCTTAGCTTTATAAATATATATTCCAGTATAATATTAGCATAAAAAAAATTTAAATTTATTAAAATGTTCGGATGAAGAAAATATTGATTTTTTGAAACGTTGGAGTAAAGGTCAGGTTAACTGTTTTACGTTAGAATGCGTAGGTAGAGTGGATGAGACAGCAGCGTCCTTGGTGGCGGATGAAAAAAGCTTGCATAGTCCGCCAGGAGCGATACTATCGCTAGTAGGCTCGTTTTCAATGACATAAGCGTTAGGCCAACGCTATTCGTGGCGAGGATGAATGAGTTGTAGTAAGAATGAATAAGAAGGGAACGAAATCCACTTATATGTATTTTTTTTTGTGTTGTTGTGGGTGCGGCATTTCTCTGTGATGTGCGTCTTGGGTGATCGTCCTAAACAAATTCCCCATTCTTAACATCCTTATTTTTTTCTCCTTTTTCTTTCCATCTTTCTCTCGTTATGTTTTCTTTTCAAAATCTTTATTCAAGTGTAAACTAAAAAGTTTTTTTTTTATTAAAAAAAAAAAATGTATGTAAAGAAAAAGAAATTGGATGAAAGAAAAAAAATTTTGTTTACCTGAAATTTTCTTTTTTGGAGAAAGTTCACTTATTAAATTTTTTTTTTTTTTTGAAAACGCATTAAAATTTTGTAATTGATAATGTTATTTATTATATTTTATGGCGTCGAAACATTTAACAAAAAAAAAAAAAGGAATAATTTGTATTATAAAGATTATTTATTTTGAAGCGGTATGGCCACTTTAACATTTTGGAATAATAGAAAACATTTATTTGACTGTATTATTATTATTATTTTTTTTTTGAAGTTTTGCGAAAAATTTTTCTTATCTAAAATTGTTTTACCAGTAAAAACTTGTAATTCACTTTAATCTTTAAAATCTGCTCATCATTATTTATTTTTTCTCCCGTTTTCTTCTCTTTTTAACTAAAAGTTTACGGAATGACCTTGCGGGGGGAGGGCGAGAGAATGCTTTGTTTTTCTTCTTGATCTTGTCTCATTTTGTCAGTATAATAAAAACATTTACGATTCGGCTAGGATTTTTATCAACATTTTAAGTATTTGAAAGGAATTTTCTTTAGTTTTTTTTTCTTCTGGTAAATATTTTCTGTAAACGTAAAAGAAAAATAATAAGAACTTCTTTTTTTTTTTGTTTATTTTTTTCATCGTGTTATATAACTTTTTCTAATACCATTTTATTTATTTTTTATTTTTAGGGTAAAGCCTCAGGGAATAAAGCGGCGTTATGGCTGAGGACAAAATTACAAACGTATCTGTTTATCGCGGGTTGTTTCATACAGAGACACGCGGGAAAAGTGTTGTTTGTCGGACTATTAGTGTTGTCCACTTTTTGCGTGGGACTCAAGTCAGCCACGCTGGAGACAGACGTAGAAAAACTCTGGGTGGAGAGTAAGTATCAACCATTTACTATTTTATTTTATTTTTTCTTTGATCGTGATAGGCCGAAAAAAAAAATAAGGTTAATGAATTTTTTAAAATTCGATCTGCGACCAAGTCGTCGATGTTGGTAAAAAAGGAGGACGAAAATAATAGCTTCGCTAAAAACGGATTTTTTTTTGTGTGTAAAATAAATATAATATATAAAAAAAGGTGGTGTAGTAAAACATCTAGGTGGTCTCTTCTCGTTCCCACCTGTGACGGCTGAAGACATCTTAGTTCGAGTTTTTCGAGTCCAAAAAAAAAAAAGTTAGTAAAAGGAAGCAGAATGAGTAAAGAAAGGTAAAGGTCAGTCTTTCTTCGAGATTGGAACCTTTTTCTATTGAATCACACATACTCTACTGTAGGTAACTTTTTTTTTTTTTTGCAACGGTGATTGAAAATAGCGTTTTCTAGATTTTTTTTTCTTCTTCTATTCTAATCATGTTGGTCAAAAGAAAGAATATCTTTGACCACTATGCATATGGCTTTGATGAATGAGTCCGTATGACCAATCGATTGATTGAAGAGAAAACGATAAAATAAGAGGAAATTTTTTTTTCTTTGAAAATATTTTCTGCTTTAAGGCTAGAGAGAGAAGCTTTGAAAAGTAGCTAGACGCGAGTGATTGCGTTGCATGTTCCATTTCCCATATGGGCTTGAATGAGGACTCCACGGGGTTTGAATAAGGGTTGGGTGAAAGAGAAAAAAAAAAAGTGTTTCTGAGGGTGACAAGTCAATTTGCCATTTTTCTTTTTCTCTCCCCCCCTGGCTTTTTACAACTCCCGACCGAAACCTATCCCCCTTACCCCACACACGTACACATTTTCTGTTTTATTCGTCGGCTAAAAGGAGAGAGAAATAATTTTGAATGTGAAAAGGGATTTTTTTTTCTCCCCCCCAAGTTAGATGTATGTTATTCGTCACAAAAGAGCGTCTGCATTTGTGTAACGTCTTAATCTTGTGAAAAACTGAATTTGGCAGTTGGTGTGAGGAGGTGGTTGAGGTCTTTCTTTTTTCTTCAAATAGAAAGGATACCGGTAGGAGGGGAGGGAATGAGAATTTGAAAATAAAGAGCATTCTGTTTTATTTATGGAGATGTATGATCGGAAGTTAGTGGCGGTCTGCAACAGAGTAAAAAGAAGGGGAGGCAGTGATATCACCTGATGTGTGGTATTTTTTTTTTTTTTAAATTCTGCTGCACATTGTAGAAACTTAGAATAGATATACACTACAAGCAGCATTATGAACGATATACGGGCAACGTAATATTGAATTTTATTATCTTTAAAGAGAATGTTTTTCTCTTATTTTTTTGGAGTAAGCGGACAGATGGCGCTTTAACTTTTTGCTGTTTGCATCTATATCTTTTTTTTTTTTTTCTCTTTTATTTTAAAAGTAATATTATTTAAATTTATGACTTCAGATAAGTCAAAGAATAAAATCATCAGAAAAAAAAATAGTCGGAGAGGAAGGGGGGAAGAAAAAAAAAGAACCGCCGACGGATTTTTATTGAAATCCATTTTGTAGTATATGTTGTTTTTTTCTCCCCCTCCTCGTTTAATGCGCTGTATGCCAAATAACCTATCTTCCTCTTTTATCTAACATTCTTTTGTTGAGATTTCATTCACTGGCATCTTTTTACGTAGTTTTCGGTTGTTGTTGTTGTAACGCGCGCTCATCGCATTGACTTTAACTTTTTGCTGGGTTATCCGAGTTGGCAAAGCTCCCACAACTTCATCCGTCGAAAATGCCGAGATGAAGAGAGAGGGGGATATATAAATGAGGTCGTTTGATAAATGATTATGTCATTTTACGGCGAATGATGAAATAACTTTACATACAAAAAAAAAAAAAATAGAAAAAGTTCGGGAAACATTCTTGAGATACAAGCAGTTTGAAGAATAACCCATCATCACAATTTATTTTCCTTTCAGAATTTAAATTTTTTGGTTGAGTTGTTGAGAGCTTGATTATTTTAAAAGTTAAATTAATCGGCTACTTCACTCGACAACTCACTCGTAATTATAAATAGTATAAATGGGAAAACGTTGGTACGTCGAGTATTTTTTTTAAAAAAAAAAAAAAAAAGAATTTAAACCGATATTTTTACCACACTAGTTATGGATAATCCTAATTTAAAATTTTTTTGGGATGGTTTTCGATTAGTGATAGTTTTGATAAGAGGGTAATATCATGTTGTGTTAGCGTGACGTTTTTGAAAGAGAAGTCGGACCAACGTTTGCCCGAGGGTCTCAGTCACGTGCCAATCAACGTGGGTGGTGTTTGAACGCTTAAAATCAGAAGAAGTAAACTGTAGAGAAGAAGAAGAAAAAACAGGTCTTTTTTACTAAGTTGAATGGTTGGCTGTAGTAGTTCGTAAGAAATATACGTAGGTAAATGGATAATGTTGATGACTATGAAGAGTCATGGCGGCAGTGGAATTTTTTTTATTTTTTATTTTAGTTTTTTTTTTCTTCTACCTTCTTCATTCTATATACAAAAGATAAAAGCCACTCTGAACCTTTTCGAAATACAGTAAACGCTTCGATAAATTCCGTTTTTTTCTCTCGTCTTTCTCACATTTTAGTGATTTTTCTCCCTCCTTCTTTTTCGCATTTATTTATTCAGTGAACTATTTTAAAAGTTCACAGAAATTATTTAACTTCGTGTTAAATGATGCTGGTTAACTCGCAATTCCAGACCATGATTTGGCGCCATTTCACTATTTTGGTAAAAAAAAATAAAATGTAATAGTACGGTAGGATCATGACAAAGTACCTTAGGTAGAAAGAAATTAAATAATGTACATGTACAAGAAAAGAAGAGAAAGTTAGTTTAATAAGAAATGAATTTTATTTGTTTTGAATGACTCTGGTACGAATAAAAGGTTATGTCGTTATTAAATAATAAATTGTTTTCTTCCTTACGTGATGTTAAATGTACTTAATTATAATTATTCATTTCAGATGGCGGTCGATTAGAAAAAGAGTTAGCTTATGTACAGAAAACGTTAGGCGAAGGTTCAGGGTCGACAAACCAAATTATTTTACAAGTTCCAAAACAAGAAGGTGCCAATATTTTACGCCAAGAGGCGCTTCAAGCTCATCTCCAAGTCGTTCTGGTGGCTTCCCATGTCAAAGTGGAGATGTTTGATATGTAAGTCCATTCTTTTTTTTTTATCTTATAAAAATATATTTTATTTGACATGATTATTTTTTTTTTTTTTAATTTTCGATAGCACATGGGAGTTGAAAGATATTTGCAATTGCCCGAGCGCGCCTTCGTTTGACGTTCATCACGTAGATCAGGTATTACAATTTTTTTTTAAATAAATAAATTTAAACGTCGAATGTCAAACTCTAACTAATGACTTTATTGCAGATATTTGAAAAGTTATTTCCTTGTGTAACTATTACTCCTTTGGATTGTTTTTGGGAGGGATCACGCGTGTTGGGACCGGATTTTCCTGTTGTCATTCCGTAAGTACTTTTTATTAGCTTATCGTAATTTTATGTCCTATTATTGTCCTTTTTAATTCAAGAGATAAGAAAAGTCATAAAAATAGTAGGCTATCGTGTAAATTTTATTTTAAAAATGTTTAATTGGATTTGTTTAATTGTTTTCAAGTTATTGAACAATGTAAGATAGTGCGGGGCATGCTCATTAATCCAAGCACTCAGCTTTAATAGGAAATATTTTTTGTTGTTGGTTTTTTTTTCTTGTTTGCAAATATTAAATACAGTATCATGTTTTTTCGTTATAATTTTCTTTTTCTTTTTTATTAAAAAAATGAAAACAATGAAGTTGTTGTTTACAAAGGTGTAATTGAACCTGTAACGGGTTGAAGATTCAAATTCACTGTGTTTTTTATATTATATGTATTCTATTTGGTGTGGTTTGTGTTCAAAGGGTTCAAATCATGCAAGTGTGACGGTTTCGTCTTTAATCCCATGACAATTTTTCACTTGGGTGGTCCAAAAAAGAACTTTTTTATATTTTTCTTTTCATTTTTTATGCGCGTGTTGTTGAGAGAAAGAGGAAAGAAGGCTAGTTTCACACGAGATAAATTCCTCTTTACAAGTTTTTTTTTTTTAAATATAATATTAACTCTCGATAACACTAATAATAAATTTTTTTTCCCTTACTCCATCGACTTTTTAAATTTCATTAATTTTTAATTCGAGCCGTTTTCTTTTTATTTGCAGTGGGCTGACCGGTGGCGTCCGATGGACCTCGTTGAATCCACACAAACTACTTCAGACGATGAAGAATAATTTCCTGACTTTGGTGTTTCCCTTTGCCACAGTGGAGGATTTTATGAAGAGGGTGAGTTAGTTCTCTCTTTCTCTATGGTATTATCATCCTCCCACTCCCAACTCCCACTTGCTTTCCAAAACAACAACAACAACGTAAAGTAGAAGAAATAGGAGGAGGATGTGAAAGGGAGGTTTCTTTTTTCTTCCTTCATCTTTAATGTTTTTCTTAAAGGGAGGAACGTATGGAGTAGTAGAAGGAGGCTCATTATCTGTAGTGTTGGATTTTTAGGAGGTTGCTCGTGTAGTTGGGTGGCAGGGAGGTTAAGAGAACGAAGGAAAGATGGTTTTGGGTGGGGAAGCAAGCAAGGCACACTCAGCTGGAGGTCCCTTGAACTGCCTTATCACTTGGGTGGTCTCTCATTCTTTTTTACTCTCGCTCTTTCTCTCTTTCCACCAAAGAAGACCGGATACTTTTGGTGGTGGAAAATGAAAGAAACATCTGACCTTCTTCTGCTCTTAAGTGTACACCATTCGCGGAGTAGGGGAGGTGGGGTGGGGGTCGTTCGCAAATTTTGTCATTGACGTTAGCATTACTATTTTGGAAGCTTTCATGGATCAAGTTTAACTTCTGCATTTTCTCCCTTTTTTTTAAACTTTTATTTTTTTGTAAAGAAATTCCATGCATTGCGATCGGAAAAAAAGGAAAGAAAGAAAAAAAAAAATAATGGCGATGTAATTAAGTAAATAAAGAATTAGAAGATAAACATAATTAGGAAGACATATTAAATAGCATTACCGTATATAATTTAAGGATGGTTTCAAATTTATATTGATTAGCTAAAAACTATTTTTTATTTTAAGTAAATCCTATACATTTTTGTAAAAAAAAAAATTTTAGTTAGATAACTATTATACTGTACTTATTAAAAAAATGCCATTTGGGAATGAATAGAAAAGGGTTTCGTCAAAATAGCTTTATTTATCTTCGTTTTACTTCGAAGGATCGGTTTGCAAAATTAATCCTATTAGAAACTGCAGATTCCCCCTCCCCCCATTTTTTCCTATTTTGAATTACATATCATTATAAATAATTACATTTTTAAATGTTATTTAATAATTTAGGCTGGAATTATTAGTGGTTATCAAGAAAAGCCATGTTTGAATCCAATGGATCCAGACTGCCCGGTTACTGCTCCTAATAAAAACGGTCAGGTGCCAGATATTGGCGCAGAATTGACGCGCGGTTGCCATGGTTTTGCTACTAAATATATGCATTGGCCTGAAGATTTAGTAGTCGGAGGTGTTAAAAAGAACAAGACTTTTCATATCGTAAAGTAAGTTTATTCATTACGCATTATTTATTATTTTAATCTTACTATAACTATTTTATTGTAGAGCTGAAGCACTGCAAACTGTGATGCAATTAATGGGCGAGAGAGAGATGTACGAGTATTGGAAAGATAATTACGTTGTTCATAATATTGAATGGACTGTAGAAAAAGCCAAAATGATATTAGAATTGTGGCAAAAAACATTCACAGAAGTAATTTTAATATAATTTTACTAAATTTATGAAAATCGTATTAATTTCTCCCTTGTTTTAGGAAATTTTGAAATTTTCAAAAACTTCAAATGCAACGAAAAATTACAACTTTAGCGCCTTCTCAACGTCGTCACTTTCCCAAATACTGCGTGATTTTTCTGAAGTTAGCAGTACTCGCATAGCCCTAGGCTACATTCTAATGGTAAGCATTTTATTTTCAAAATCACAATAATTACAAGTTGAATATGTTTTAATTGTAATGTTTTTTTAGTTAATTTATGCGTGCATTTCTCTTCTTCGTTGGACTGATCCTGTGCATTCACAAAGTGGCGTTGGAATTGTGGGAGTTCTATTGGTGGCGATTTCGGTAGCTGCTGGACTAGGATTGTGCGCTATTCTCGGAATTGCATTTAATGCTTCAACTACTCAGGTATTTAGATAAAATGTGTAAAACGATCGTCAACAATTGCAATAATTATGTAATTTTTGTAATAGATTGTACCATTCTTGGCTCTTGGTTTGGGTGTAGATGATATGTTCTTGTTGGCTCACACTTATGCGGGCAATTGGACATCGGACGTACGATTTGAAGTTAGTATTATTTTTTTTTTGTTATGCCCGACACATTGTTCATTATTTTTCTGAATACATTTTTGGAAGACCTAAATTTGACTAAAACTGCATGGAGAGTATTTTTTTCTTACTTGAATAACTCATAATCTTCTTTAACCCTTTAATTTTCTTATCTACGCTTGAACTTTAAGGGATACTATTAGATGTAAGTTTCAAATGCCAATATCAATGATGAAGTATTTAATTGTATTTTAAATTTGAAATTGATTAAAGGATTTATCTGGCGAGTGCTTAAAAAGGACTGGAGTCAGTGTTCTTCTTACATCCATCAGCAATGTTGGAGCTTTCTTCGCAGCGGCAATTATTCCCGTACCAGCTTTACGATCGTTTGCTTTGCAAGCAGCGGTGTTAGTTCTATTTAACGTTGCATCTATGTTGATTGTATTTCCGGCAGTGATGAGTCTGGATTTAAAGAGAAAGAGAGCTAAAAGAATAGACATTTTTTGCTGTTTTCCTTGGTAATTTAAATATTTTTTAAAAAAAAAAATATTGTACAATTTATTAATAATGATTTAAATGTGTATTTTAGTTCAAATACGAACGCTGTTAGTCTTCAAGAAGTAGAAGGTGGGAGGGGTAATAATGTATCTTCTAGTCATAGCATACCTCTTCAGGAAGCGCCCAGCAAAAGACGGGCTATTGTAGCTACTTTTCCGTCTCGTCATCATCATCAGCCAGTTACAATGTTGGCTCCTACACCAACTCCATCCGTAGAATCGTTAGCTACTATAGCTTCAACGAAAGATTTAATACGTGAAGGAGAAGCGCGTGCTTGTATGGAATCTCGGCATGAGTGTTATAGGTGGACATTAACTTGGTTTGCGAGAGATCATTATGGTCCATTTCTTCAAAAACCACCAGTCAAAGTAAAGAATTTATGAAATTTTAAGCTTTACTTTCGTACTAATAAATATTATTTTATGTAACAGGTTTTAGCTGTTGTGCTATTTTTTGTGATGTTGTTAGCTGGAGTTTGGGGTGTTATGAAAGTAACGGATGGATTGGATCTTACAGATATAGTCCCGAGAAACACCAACGAGTACAATTTTCTAGCGGCGCAAAATAAATATTTTGGATTTTACAACATGTTTGCTGTAACCAAGGGCAACTTTGAATATCCAACAAATCAGAAAATATTGCACGATTATTACGATGCATTTACGCGAGTTCACGATATTATCAAAGATGACGATGGTGGTTTACCAGATTTTTGGTTATCTTTATTTAGAGATTGGTTAATATGTAAGTAAACTGTTTTTTAAAGTTTGTAGTGGAATTTTTTTTCTCTAATATTTTTGCTTTTAATCAAATAGCTTTACAAAAGGCTTTTGATAAAGACTGGCGAGAAGGGCATATTAATCAAGAAAGATGGTTTCCAAATGCTTCGGATGAAGGAATTCTCGCCTATAAATTGTTAGTGCAGACTGGCTATGTCGACAATCCAATCGATAAAACACTGGTGAGTACTTTTAAATCACACTGCGAATATATTTGATTCGAAATCTAAGACTCGTTAAAATTGATACAGATAACGCAACATCGATTGGTTGACTCCGAAGGTATTATTTACCCCAAAGCATTTTATAATTATTTATCAGCGTGGGTTTCCAACGACGCTCTGGCTTTCTCAGCTTCTCAATCTGTTCTTCGTCCTGAACCTCGTCAGTGGTTTCACGACCCTAACGATGTTGAACTTAAAATCCCCAAATCTCAACCGTTGGTTTACGCCCAAATTCCTTTCTACCTCAAAAACTTGGGTGAAACTGAAGCGATCACTAAAGTGATTGAAGAGATTCGCGAGATTTGCCAAAAGTTTGAAGACAAAGGATTGCCGAACTTCCCTATAGGCATTCCGTTCACGTTTTGGGAACAATATCTCGGTTTACGATTTTATTTGACTTTGGCGTTGGGCTCAATTTTAGCCGCGACGTTCCTCGTATTGTCGGTGCTGTTGCTCAATCCGTGGGCCGCAACTGTCATGGTCGTATTTCTAGCATCTATGGTCATCGAATTGTTCGGTTTTATGGGATTCATGGGAATACGGTTAAGTGCTGTGCCCGCGGTTATCCTGATTGTTACAGCGGGAATCGGGATGGAATTTGTGGGTCACATTGGCCTGGTAAGATATATATTTATTATTGTCTCGTAATAATTTTAATTTTATAATGTGCATCTTTGATTTAGGGATTCTTAACAAGTTTAGGCAGTAGAGATCGAAGAATGGGAATGGCCTTAGAGCACATGTTTGCTCCTGTCGTTCACGGAGCTATGTCTACTTTACTCGGGGTTGCCATGTTGGCTTTTTCCCAATTTGATTTTATTGTTAGGTAAGTTAATTTTAGATGTAAAATTTTATTTAATATTGGAAACTAAACATTTGGTTTTTTATTAAATAGATATTTCTTTTGTGTGTTGTTTGCCATGATAGTCATTGGCTTAGTCAACGGTCTTTTGCTTCTTCCGGTTGTTTTATCTTTAGTAGGACCATTATCAGAGGTGAGCTTTTATTTTTGAAACGTTTAAGTTTGGAAATATTTAATAAATATCATAATTATTTGTAGGTTATACCTAAAGATGATCCTGATCGTTTATCGCCACCAACGCCTGAGCCATCTCCAAAACCTCCTCCAAAGTCTAAATCATTTAAAACCTCTTTTAATAAACGTATTCATCCGAGAACCAACTCTGAAAATTCGTTGAGTACAATTACCGAGGAACCGCCTTCGTGGCATTCATCTCACGAAATTGTGGTTCAGCCAGAAGTAGTCGTGGAAACTACATTTCCGAACGCTTCGAAGCAGAAGCAGAGTCAACATAATGTAAGTCAAAGTGGAATTATATCATCGGAAAATCTGAATGCTAACGTTTAATGTTTCATGTTTTTTTAGCATTCAGATTCTTCCTCGTCATCATCTTCCTCTTCATCGTCTGATGACGGTTCCACTCATTCGTCATCGAAATGGGTTAGTAATGCTCATCAAGGCGGCATCACGACAAAAGTGACAGCCACCACCAAAGTCAAAGTTGAAGTTCACACGCCACGTCACGGTAAGAGTTCAATGAAATTTTAATTCATGAAAACTTTCATGACTAAAGTTCGCTTGGTATTTTCTTTAAAGGTGGAATGGAAAGGGAACATAAATCGAGACATAAGAGAAGAAAAGATGGAGTTGTTAAAGTTGAAATTGAACAGGATTCTGATTCTAGTGGAAAATAAAAGTATGGTGCTATTAACTAAAGCCATTTTCATAAAATAAGAATGTAAAAAAAAACCACAGTATAAAAATGACCATATCATTTTTTGAATAGTTATAATTTTAATATTATTTATATTGAAGAAAGGGAGGAAGATGCGGTAACGTTGTAAAGTTTCAAAGATGTACAAAGTTGTTTTTTGTAGTTGCTGTATGATTGATGTTATGATCTTTTAAAGTTGTTTGCCTGTTTTATATTCGTTCATTTTTTATCGTTTCGTAAATGCTCATTAACGAGATCAGATATTATTTATTGCAAACAGAAATCTTTGGCTTTAACATTCTCCTCATTTTCTCTTAAAACAAATTAGATTGTAATAGTTTAATAGAGGAGAAAGTAATTAACCAAATATATTTCGTGTTTGTTTTCTTTATGCTTTGTACATTTGATGAGATTATTTTTCTAGTTTTTTGTACCATATTGTAAATGAAATTTAAAGTTTTGCTCGTTTTTTTTTTAAAGTCAAAGAGATAAGTATTTTTTCTTTTAAATTTTGACTTTTAACTGTCATGTTAATTTCTTCCTTTCCTAAACTGATAAGAAAGATATCTTAATTTTTGTATAATATACATTTATTATAATAATTATAAGAATGCGTTAAAAAAATGACAAATACAATAAATAAATGAGATTTTAACAAATTATAAGATGACGTTTACGTTGGATTTATTTTCTCTAAAAGATCACTTATTTTTTGCAAAATTAGTTTATGTCCTACAGATGATGGCCATTTTTTGAAAGCCATTCCAAAAAGCAACGGTTTTTTCGATTGTAATTTATCAGCCAGGTAATGAGCCAATGCGTGCAGTTCCACCTACGATTAAAACATAAATTAAATCAATTAAAATTAAAATAACTTTTATAATTTAATATAACCTCATCTTTTCCGAGTAAAACTTTAGTATTAAAAGTTGATAAATTTCCAGCCTGGACGTTATTTGCATTAGGAGTTGCCGAAATCTATCGCAAAAACGTGGTATACAAGATTTTATTATTTTTATTTATAAAAGTATTAAGCTTGTACATTCTATCGAAAATAATTTAATTTGGAAGAATTCAATTACATGTACATGTACTGTACTATTATAAAACCGGAAGTTAGCATGTCCAAAAAAACCGGATGTTTACAGTATGACAACGATCATGCAACGATGGGGCGAATTCAAAGATTTTGATTTTCTTTTTAATGATTACAAATTATAAAACCAACTGTTCACGAACTGAACTTGAGGTAATAAAAGACAAAGAATGTAGTTTGCCCAGGAAACTTAAGTTACAACAATGTTCATGCAGCAAACAAACTGCTACCGTATGTAATGAGTTACTGACCATTGAGCCCATCTTCTCAAATTGAGTAAGTAAAATAAAGGTGCGATCATCAAAGTCTAAAATTGCTAAGTCCGTGTGATTATCGTCGACCAGTAATGATCCCTAATTAAAAGAAAAAAGCAATTCATTGTTCATGAATTGTCTGGATGTATATAAACAAGTTCAGATCTTAATAAATGAACAGCGTGACAAAATTTGAAGATAACAAAATTTGAAGATAATTAACATTTTACGAAACTTACTAATTGATGTTTTGTATCCATGCCTACTGTATTTAATTAATTTTTCGCAGTTCTACCAAACAACACTGCGATAGTCGCGTACTTTTTAATTTCACCTCCAAGATTTTCACGACGTTCACGTTCAAAAAATGTTAAGGTATGATGTGTTCACACTTTACAAGTGCTCGGTCGAGTGATGAATTATGGTGATTAATTTTATGATTGTGAAAGTAATTGGATGAAATCTGAAAATTAAACTTTTGTTTGAAAAATAAACAGTGAGGCAAGTACCAATAATTGAAAAAACAGTCGTTTCCAAATAATGTTGTTGACACAGCAATTGTAATAATTAGGCAGCGTAGGCCTATTTTATGTTAAACGTTTTAAATTTGGTTACTCAGCCGAGTAGTAAAAGAATGTGTACAGCTATGTTTACAAAATGATTATTAATTTTCTTGGTTTGCATGAAGAGGGCGCTGTCGGCTGTCATGGTAACCGTTTTCGCGCCATTTTGGAAGCTTCGGAGTAACAAACGCGTTGAAAATACCGGTAATTCTATTATTTTTTAAATAATTTAAAATATATTTTTCGTTATAAATTTATAGAAACAATATTTTGATGGTTTTGACACAGAAAATAAGTATTGAATGGCTATGAGTTTAAATCAAGACGGCGGTAGAATTACCGAAGACTTATATTCGAAGCCCGTTCAAATAACTGTTAAAAGTACAGATTTGGTCGAAAGGTAAATTGTTAAAATGCATTTTCTGTTAACTAATAAATATGTATGTATGTAAATAATTATGTACAATAATATAATTTATATTGCAATTTAGAAATTGCGTTTTGTTTTTATCCGCTCAACTACAATCACCGGCCGCCCATTCACAATCAACGTCGTCTTCTTCGAAGGATGCTACGGTACATTATTTGGAAAAGATTATTTTTATATTAAATTATAATTAATGGAATAACTTACATGTATTTTATTTATTATTGGTTTAGGAATTCGTATTGCGACTGACCGACGAAACGGATCCCTTATTTTTATACCATTTGCGATTAAGTGCTGAAGATTATGAAAAGTTTGAAATAATTTATTATATAAATACTGTATATTGATTGTGTGATCATGTACAATATTATATTCTTTCTATATTAGTTTACGAGTTGATCAAAATTTGGCTGGTGATTTTGCTGCATTTCCTGGAAAATTTGTTCGACACATGAATTGGTGCTCTGAAGCTTCGAAGAGGTTAGTGTTTTAAATAAAATTTAAAAAAACAATCGTATTAACGGTAGTATTTTATGAAGTTATAAGATTCAATTAGAAGTGCAAAATAGGTTTGGTGCTCTAAAACTTATCGAAAGAAATAGTTCGAATTTTAAAGAAGTAGTGCCGCATTTGATACTAAAGTTATCTCAAGGAAGTGATGCCGAAATTAAACGATATTTAGCGGACAAAGTCAAGCATTTAACAGTAAATAATTATGCAATTTAACGAACTGTATAGTACCTGTATTATTTTGAAAAACAGAAAATTAATTTTTATAAATCAAATTTTTTATAGTCATTAAATGCGTCTTTAAAAAATGCTGGAGATGATCTCTCCAAACGTTTTCAAGAAGTAAATGAAATTTTACAGTCAACCTCGATGGAAAATGAAAAGATAAAGAACGAATTGAAAGAACAAAACTTGCATTTAATGGAACAACGTAAGTTGATTAGGGAAAAGGATAAAAATATTGAGGTAAGAATAAAGCACGTATCAATTAAGTTCATTTTGATTTTCGCTAAATAATCAAGTAATTAAAATTTTAAGATTCATTGTGAAATGGAACAAAAGAGCGAACGCGAGCGGCAAAAGTTGGAATACGAATGTAATAAGAGAGTGACTCATTTAGAAAGTAAGAATGCCGACTTGGAAAGCAGAAGGCAAAATTTAGAAGATATCAAATGCAAACATGAATCCACTATTAATGGAATGAGAACTCAGATATCATATATTGAACGAGAGCTACAAACGGCACAGAATGAGATAAAAACTTTACGGAAGTTGGAAGAATATAAATTAGAACTCGAAGAAAGAAATGGAAATTTAATACAAAAATTAAGAAATTTAGAACGCGACACGGAAAACAGGGAAACTGCTTTATCAGATTTGCAGACATTATTAGCAACGACTAAGCAAGAATTGGTAGGTTTAGATCAAATATAATTTTTGATTATTATATTCTTTATTTTAAGAAATCTAATTCAAATTTAATTTAATAAAGACTGGTTTGAAATCAAAACATGACAATGTATCAGCAATATTAGGAAGATTACGTCAAGAGCGTAATGATGCACTTCAAGAGTGTAAAAATAAAGAGAAGGACATAAAATTCTGCCAGATAGAAAACCAGAAGTACCGCCTAAATGTAAGATTTTCAATTTGATGCCTGGATAAACTATTCATTTGACTAACATTAAGTAGGCTAAGGACAGAAGTCGGATCGCAAAAGCACAAGAGGAGGTTATACAAAATAAAGAAAAAGAAGTGGAAGAGTTAAAAAAAAGACTTGATAACCAAGAAAAAGAAGTACAGTAAACAGTTAAATCTATTTTAAGAATATTTGAAAGTTAATTTTATTTTTATAAGATTTTGCAATTAAGCGATTCTCTCAAAGAATCGGAATCAAGTAGAAAAGACCACGAGGATAAGTTAAGAATGAAAGATAATAGTAAATGTTTTTCGTTCCTTAATGTTTATTTATCTCTTATAATAACTGAAATATTTTTTAGTGATTGAGCACCTTCACCAAAAATTAAACAGTGCTGAAATGGGTGCCATATCAAGGGTTGGTAGTCATCAAACTTCTAATCCTTTAACGAGTTCGACGCCAATTGGAATGGTTGGTAATTATCACCCGCATCAACCACCCAATTTTAGCGACAAAACGGACAGATTAAAACTAAGTTCCGTTGATGAAGACGAGGACGACGATGGTGGACATGGCCTTCCTTCAAAATACAATAACAAAGAAAATAGGCAAGTTATTTCAAAATTAAAATATTTTCTATCAATTCGAAATTTGTAATTATATGAATTTATTTTGTAAATCCAAGAATTAGCAAATTTGCTAAACCTGTAGTTCCTCGATCAACCAGTCGAGGATCGACTGGATTATCAAATATTAATAAGGAGAAAAATGGGCAACCGAAAAATATTTACAATGATAAAATATCGATACCAAAAAGTGTGTTAAGCGCTAATAACGCCCCCCTTAAATTTCCTATTTCATATGGAAGTGCATATTTTCAATAGTAGATACTTTTTTTTAACCGTGTACATGTCCTTAAAATTTATTTTTTTAAACATATTTTTTTGTATATTGCTTCATTTATTTAATTTTTCAATAAATTTTAGAAATAATTTTATTTTTTAATGGTTTTATCATACTCTTAGTTAGGTTTTAGGGATTTTATTACGATAATTTATTTGAAAAGTTGAAAAAGAAACCAACATTTTCTGTTACGGTAACTGTAACTTTGCATGAACAACCTTGGTTTTTTTTTTATTTTTATGGAAAGATTATTTCTGTAAAATTCTGAATTGATGATAATAATAACAGCTGGAACTACAGATTTTAATTTTTACTCCGTATAAAACTTCAGTTCTTGTAAACCGGAAATAGTATTAAAATTTTTAAAAAAAACAACTTCCGTTTTATCGATGTTTGCTCTGGAATTTATGGTCGACAGCATTATTTTGATGCACCATTTTATCGTTATGTAGCATTAATAATAATTTATTTCGTGCGTTTGTCTCATGCTTTGTTTTACTAAAGTTTGTGTAATCGTTTACTCATTGACTAGGGAAGGATAATACTTTAAATCTAAAACGTTAAAATTAATTTTAAGCGGAACATCTTGGTGTAAATTATATCGAAATCACCAAGTTTTGGAAATGGTGAAAATTAAAGTTCGTCCAAGATTCGTATCACGAAAATCCGCGCTCGGAGGAAGTCGCAGTCAGTCTAAAAGTAATAAAAATCAATTAAATGTTCCAAATAATAAAGATAAATCGGAGACTTCAAGCACCTCTTTAATGTCATCTCAAATATTGGGGGTTCCTACGCAATCGCTAAACGACGCCAAGAGCTATCGGTTGGTAGATAACTGTACATCTTTGTTAATAAAAATTATTAACATAAAATAATTTCAGCGTAGTCAAATTAGAAAATGGGTTGATTGCTCTGTTAATTTCCGATTCTACTCCTGTCGACGATTCGGAAGAGGAAACTGACGAGGACGAATCCGACGAAGACGAGTCTGAGGAAGAATCTGGTTCGGAATCGGATGAAAATGATGCGTCCGCTTCTGAAGATAATCACGGCAGCAAAGATATTGAGAATCGTGGACATAAATTGGTAAAAGGAAGATTACTATGAAAGATACAGTGTTTAAGGATAAATATAGCATTTTTTATTTAGGCGGCTGCTTCCTTAAGTATTGGTGTAGGCAGCTTTCATGATCCAGAGGATATTCCTGGACTAAGTCACTTCTTAGAGCACAGTAAATACTTACAACACATTTAGTTGATATAATAGTTATACTGAACTGAAAATTAAATTTTTTTTTAATTAGTGGTTTTCATGGGGAGTGAGAAATATCCCGAAGAAAATTCTTTCGAAGCTTTTATTACCAGGCGTGGAGGATTTAGTAACGCTTTTACTGATTGTGAAAGAGTAAAATATGTTATTTTATTTAAAATTGTGTTATTTTATTAATTATGTAAAGCTTTTTTTAGACAAACTTTCATTTTGAAGTTCATAAAAAACATCTTTATGAGACGCTTAATAGATTTGCTCAATTTTTTATTTCACCTCTTTTAAAAAAGTGTAGTATTGATAGAGAAATTGAAGCTGTAGATAGCGGTTGAGTTTCTAAATTATTATGTTTGGGTATTGTTGGTTATTTTTAATAATAATTATTGTGATATTTAATAGAATTTCAGTCGAGTATTCAATCTGACGATTCTAGAAAGGATCAACTTCTTGGTAGTTTTTCTGTTAGCGGACATCCAATGGGAAAATTTATGTGGGGTGAGAAAAATAATTTACTATAGTATATTATTGCATTTGTTATTAAAGTTTCAATATTTCTTTATTTTTTTTTAAAGGCAATTTTGATACTTTGAAAACAGTTCCTTTGGCAAATGGTATTGATGTTTATTCTCGATTGGCCGAGTTTCGGAAAAGATACTATTTGTCGAATAAAATGACTTTAGCTATTCAATCGCAGGGTTAGTCGACATACATTTTATTGCTTTTTGTAATTGCTAAACTAATATTATTATTATCATATTATAGAGGAGCTAGACACTTTAGAAAAATGGGTGAAAGAAATATTTTGTCATGTTCAACCTGGGTAATTTAATATAATAATTATTATTCAATTTAAACCATTTGAATAATGTATTTTAATCGTTATAGCAATTTTGAATCAAGTGGATTTGCACATTTAAATAAACCTTTCGATACACCTGAATTTAGGAAATTATATAAAAGTAAGAAAGTGTTTTAAAAATTAATTTATTTTAAATGTTAATTATTAAGGATTTTTTAAAAAATATTTAGTTGTATCTGTTGGCAGTTCTAATTTATTAATTTTGACTTGGTCGTTTCCTTCAATGGCTCAATATTATAAAGAGAAACCATTAGATTATATTTATTTTTTAATTGGCCACGAAGGAAAAGGAAGTTTATTATCCTACCTCAAACGAAAGTTAGTTGCTTATCAGATTTTTTGTAAAATAATTATAATTTTTGATGGATTTTTCAATTAGTGTTTGGGCCTTAAATTTGTGGACTGAAGATTGCTCTAACGGATTTCAAAGAAACTCAACAAATAATATTTTTAGTTTTACTGTTGAGCTTACGGACATTGGAATGAACCATTTATTTGAGGTAAAGTGATTTTGAGATACGATTATTTTAGTAAATTATTATTTTTAATTAAAATTTTTAGGTGTTAACAGCAACATTCAGCTACATTAAAATGCTCAAACATGTTGGTCCGCAAAAAAGAATATATGACGAAATTCAGTTAGTTGCTTTTAATAGTTTTAGATGGATAGAAGAAGTGCCCGCTATCGAATATGTCGAAAAACTTGCCGAATCTATGCAAATGTACCCGGTAGGGGATTATATTACTGGAGAAGATATGTATTTTCAATATGATGAAGCTGTAAGGGTTAATTAATTTTGGCTTAAAACTTTACTTTTTATTTATTTGGTACATTTTATTAAGCTTATTAAAGATTGTCTTGGTGCATTAAACCCCGAAGATGTCAATATCATGGTTTTATCTAAAAATCATGTAACGGATGACATTAAAGAGCGTGAACCCTGGTACCAAACTCTTTATAAATCCAATGGTACTATAGCATTAAGTTTTTAACGATCACTGGATTTTATTACTAAAATGTCTAATGGTTTTTTGTAGATATTTCTCCCGAATGGATAAAGCAGTGGAATGGTAATTATTTATAGTTTGTTTGCTCTTTGTATTTTCTATATGCGATGTTGCATTAGAAATTTGTGAACGCAACCTTTTTTTTTTGTTTAACATTTTTAATATGTTTGGCATTCTTTAAATAGATGTTGAACCATTAGCAGAGTTTTTTATTCCAACACCTAATCATTTTATTGGTAAAATGTTTGAAAAGTTATTTTTATAGATTTTTAAATATATTTCGAATTTCTAAATATATTTTCGAAATAATTTACAGCTACGGATTTTAATTTACAAGTAGAAGATGTTAATAAGTCTGATATTCCAATTAAAATTTTGGAAAATGGAAAGGGTTGCTTGTGGTATAAGCAGGATTTGAAATTCAAAGTTCCAAAAGGTATTTAATATTAATAACTTCAAAGTTCAAAAAATCTTATAATTTTGTCGTTTTTTTATTGAAGCAATAATTAGGTGTCATTTATTATCTCCAATTATTGATGCCTCACCTTTGAAGTAAATTTTATTTTTACCTTAAAAATGTTTTCTGCTTAAATTTACTAATTAATTTTTATTCGATGAAAAGTGCCTTATTAGTAGATTTATTTATAATGGCTTTGGATCAAAATCTTCGAGAGGATGTTTACCCAGCTTCGGTTGCAATGTTGGAATATCGTGTAGTGGCTGCAAATAGAGGAATAACAATTGATAGTTCAGGTTTTAATCATAAATTGCTGGTAAAATTTTTAAAATTTTCTTGTTTGTATTTTATAACTAACGAGGTAATGTTTTTAAGGCTTTATTTGAGACCATTGTGGATCACATCGTTCATTTTAATATTTCAGATGCTTTGTTTGAAGCTGTAAAAACTAATATTGGAAAACAATATTATAACACTTGTATTAAACCTAACAAACTAACAAAGTTAGTTCATATAATTCAATTTAATTTTAACGCACTTTATTAATGTTAAACTTATTCTTTTAGCATTACTCAATGCAGTATTATACGACATACATATTGGTCACCATTAGAGAAAATGAAATTATTGAATGATGTCTCGAAGGATTTGCTTTTACAATTTATATCGGATTTTAAAAGTCAACTTTATGTTGAATGTCTATGCCAAGGTAATATTTCTTCGAAGGAGGCAGTGGACATATTTAATCTTGCCAAGTCGAAATTTGAATCTAACGATGTTAAACTAGAAGAATTACTAAAGGTTTTTTTTAATAAAAAATCTATTCTATTTAAAAACGCAAAAACTCTTAAGTTAATTTTTATTTATAGAATAGAACAATGAAAATTCTCGAGGGACGAAACTATTGTCGAGTTGCTGGGTTGAATTTGAAGGATGGAAAATCTGTAGTGAATAATTATTATCAGTATGGGCCGGCTAACATCCACTCAAGCTGTTTAATGGAGTTGCTGATTGTAAATTACAAATTTCGATCTATGTTTTAAATTTATAAAAGCTATACAATACGTTTATTTTAGCAATTCATGGAAGAGCCTTGTTTTGATTATCTAAGGACTAAGGAGCAACTTGGATATAACGTTTACTGTCAAAATTATTTAACGTTTGGAATATTAGGTTTTGGTGTAATAGTGCATTCGTCAGCTGATAAATTTAGGTAAAATTTTTTTGATAAAGTTAATCATAATTTTATATTTGTATTTAAAATAATTATTGTATTTTTCACCAGTTGTTCGGCGATTGATGAAAAAATTGAAGACTTTTTAAATTATTTTCGAAAGTATTTGAACGATATTACAGAGGAAGACTTTCAAATTCAAGTACGATAATTTGAATGCTCTATATATTATTTAATAATTAATTTTGTTTTTGAATGCAGGTTTCATCTTTAATAAAAAGTAAACAACAACCTGATCTTTATCTCAAAGAAGAAGTTGATCGTAATAGTTGGGAAATTCAAACTGGAAACTACGTATTTGACCGACTGGAACGGGAAGTAAGTTATAACCCAGATCTTCCTAATTAAAATAATTTTTAATTTTAAGTAAGCTATGTAGTACTTGGTTTCTGGTTTAATATATAATATTTTTAAACTTGTTAAGATATAAATATTACCCATGCTAGAAATTTTAACTTCAGTACAGATTTCTAAAAATTAAGAAACAAAAAATTTATGTACGGTATTGTAATTTATAAATACAGGTTCTCTGCTTACAAAATATTACGTTAAAAGATTTTAGAGATTGGTTTAACGTTGGCAAAACAAATGGTTTAACTTTTAATAAGTTAAGTGTTCAGGTAATTTCATTTAACTTTTTAACGGTTCTGTAAATTAGCCAGCCTTGTTAATGTTATTTGTTTTATTCAGGTAATGGGCAACGAAAACTGTAAAAATGTTGAAGAAAATAGCATCGATAATAACGAATCGAAAACTTGCCTTGATTTAAAGTTTTTGGAAATTAACGAATATAATAATTCGTCTCACTCTCATTTTATAATGGACATTAATCACTTTAAAAAAGATTTAGAAATTTTTCAACATGTTCATATTACTAGTTAAGGTTATTTTTTATAAGTTTTAAAATTGCTTTCTGAAAAGCGTGCATGAATTGGTCTAAATTGCTTGGATATATTTTAATATTATTCAACGACTTAATTGAGAAATGGATAATTACTTAAGGAATCAAGTTAAATACGTTGAATTAAATTAATTTATATAAAACTATTTTAATTTAATAGTTTCACCTGTATCTTGGTTTCCCATTTTTTATTAGAATTTTATGTATTACCGGTACATAAAATTTTGCGCCTACATAGACTATAGATCATGTTTAAAAATGAGGTGGGATAATCGACATAATTAGACCCAAAATTTTTACCATAATTGTTTAAATTGAGAATACAATTAAAAATTATTAAATGGATTGTTCCTTAGAGAGTTGATAAATTAAGCTGTATCCATGGTACCCAATTGTCTCAACATTATCCATCTATGTAGCTTTTACTTTTTTTTATTTAAAATGACACTAAGCAACGGAATTAACACGAACGTAGTTACCTATGTCGTCATAACATTCAATTGATCAAAATGTATAAAAGATCAATAAATTGATTTAGTTGTACAGAAATTAAAAACGTCAAACTAAGCACGTAAAAATGGCACTATCCGAAACTCCAACAAAATCTTTAAATGACAACAAGAATTATCGGTCAGTAAAAATGAAAGTATTTTTTTAAACAATAATATGTTACTGTCATTAATTGCATTTGTTTTAGCGTTATAAAACTAGAAAATGGTCTAACAGCGCTTTTAATTTCCGATCCAACGTCCCTCGATGATGACGTGGAGGATGCATCAGAAGAGGAATCATCGGATGAAGATGTGGTATATTGCGCAGAAAATGATTTGGAAATTACCAAAAGTAAATCTCAAGGATCAAAACTGGTAAAAATTATACTAAAAATTTAGGTACATTTTTATACGAATTGTCAAAACAATTATATAATAATAATGTAGGCAGCAGCTGCTTTAAATATTGGTGTTGGAAGTTTCCATGATCCAGACGATATCCCTGGATTAGCTCATCTTTTGGAACACAGTATAATAGTTTTTATAAAGAAATTTAATTATCATACTCTTTTAAACATTAAATTTTAGTGATTTTCATGGGAAGTGAAAAGTATCCTGAAGAGATATCATTTGAATCATTTATGGCCCGACGAGGGGGATTCCAGAACCCTCCTTGCAGTATTGCTGGAACTACCTGTGAAACAGTAGATATAGCTCTCAATTTTATTAGTTTCTTTATTAATAATACTGTATTTTATCTTTTGTTTTTAAGACACAATTTTATTTTAAAATAAATAAGAAATATCTTTACAATACTCTTGACAGATTTGCGCAATGTTTTATTTCGCCACTATTAAATATGAATAGCTTCGAACAAGAAATTGAGGTGGTTGATAATGGTATAAAATTTAAGTTTTTTGTATTTCATGTTCTTTTGATGTTAAATAGTATTGTTTTTATTTATTAGAGTATAAAGCAGGTATGCAATTAGATAACTGTATAAAAGACCAACTCTGCGGAAGTTTGGCTGTTAATGGTCATCCGCTGCGAAAATTTACTTTGGGTTTGCAAAATGCTTTTTTAAACTGTTTTGATTGCGTTTATAAGAATATTTGTTTTAAGGCAATTGCGATTCTTTGAAAACAACTCCATTAGCAAATGGCATTGATGTTTACTCTTGCTTAACTGAGTTTAGGAAAAAATATTATATATCCAACGTAATGAATTTAGCTGTCCAATCTCAAGGTCTTGCATTTAAATTGGCTATTGCATATTTATTGCTATTTATCTTTATTGATAATTTATTGTGGAATTTAGAGACATTGGATACTTTAGAAGAATGGGTGAGAGAACTATTCAGCCAAATACCATCTGGGTAACATATTTAGTTTTGTGTTCATTGGAGTTATTGAATATTTATTCGATTTTTAGTTCCTTTGAATCGACATTTTCAAATTTAAGCGAACCTTTTAATACACCGGAATTTCGAAAATTTTATAAAAGTAGCAATTATTATTTTCTTTATAAATACAGTATTTCAATTTTTATTGAAATTTGTGCCAAACTTTGTGTATTTTTGAAAATATTTAGTTGAATCGGTTAGTAGTAATAATTCACTCTTTTTGACTTGGGCGTTTCCGTCGATGGCCAAAAATTATAGGGACAAATCTTTAGGTTATATTTCTCATCTTATTGGTCACGAAGGGAAAGGAAGTTTGCTGTCCTATCTTAAACAAAAGTAACATTAATTTATAAATGCTTACAAAGCAGTCTGTTTTTAATAACTGAAATTATTAGGGCTTGGGCACTCCATTTATGGACATACGATTGTTTCTCTAACTTTCTAGCCAATAGTACATGCTATGTATTTTGTTTTTCTATTGAACTTACTGATAGCGGAATGGAACATTTGTACGAGGTTAATATTAGTAAATCAAATATTTATAGTTATTATTACTGCAATATATTATATACCGTAAACTTTTTGCTAACTTAGGTGCTTTCAGGGGTTTTTAGTTACATTGCAATGTTACAGCGTGTTGGTCCTAGTGAGAGAATTTATGAAGAAATTAAGTTAATTGAGCTTGCTGAATTTAATTGGGCAGAGGAATCAGAGGCAATTGAGAATGTCAAGCGGTTTGCCGGAAACATGCGGACATGTTCAGTGGAAGATTATATTAACGGCGGTTCTATTCATTTTAATTATAATAAATCAGTAATTAGATAATTGACAAATTTAATTTTTGTTTCAGTGATAAAGTATTTATTCATTATTTTAGTTTATTGAAGATTGTCTTAATAAATTAAAGCCGGAAGATGTCAACATCATGCTGATTTCAAAAAATCATAATTCTGAACATTTTAATGCTAGAGAACCCTGGTATCAAACCCCTTATCAAGCTAATGGTGATTTTTTATGTACTTTGTTGTTATAAATTTTATTTTAATTTTAATTATCCTGTTAGATATCGATCCTGAATGGATAAGTCATTTTAAAAGTAATAATTTTTAATTTTAGTTTGTTGAATTAATTGTTAAATAATTTTATTAAGCTATAAAGCCAATGCCAGAGTTTTTTCTACCAATTCCCAACAATTTTATTGGTAACTTTTTTGTCTGTTTGTTAATAACTGTCATTTGAACTATTTTTATTAGCTACCGAGTTTACTATAAAACATGAAGATATTTACAAAGATGAAAGGCTAATTAAAATTCTTAATACTAGCCAAGGGTGTTTGTGGTATAAGCATGATATAAAATTCAATGTTCCAAAAGGTTTAACATTATTAAATATGTTATCATTTTTTGCGATATTTAATTATACCAGTTTTATTTAGCAATAATTATGTTTCATCTTAAATCTCCATTAATTCAAATTTCATTACTAAAGTAATTTATTTAAATTTTAAATTTGATTTTACTTATAAATAACATTTGAATTATTGCTAATTACATTATAGTAGTGTACTAGAAGAATTATTTATCATATGTCTTAAACAAAATCTTCAAGAAGATGTTTATCCAGCATCTTTAGCTTTATTAGAATTTTATATGGACATCGGCTCTAAAGGTTTAATTCTTCAAGTTTGGGGTTTTAATCACAAATTGGAAGTAATTATTTTTTTAAATAAATTTATTCTCAATGATTGGATTTAAATTTTTGTTAAGATTTTGCTTGGGACTTTGGTTGATCACATCGTACACTTTAATATTACTGATGATTTGTTTGAAGTGGTAAAAGTCAAAGTCAAGAAACAGTACTATGACGCTTGCATTGATCCAAGTAATTTGGCAAGGTGAATATCGATTGTGAAATATTCAGCTTAATATTTAAGCTTAAACATGTCAATTAGCATTGTAACAGACCATATTATTCGGGATACACATTGGACACCAATAATGAAAATAAAGTTGCTAAATGATATGACGAAAGATTTAGTTATACAATTTGCAAAGGACTTAACAAGACGGGTGTACATTGATTGCTTATGCCAAGGAAATATATCGTCTGAAGAATCTTTAAAACTATTTAAACTTGTGGAAACAAAATTGCAGTGTGGAGTGGTTCAACCGGAAGAATTTACAAAGGTACGGTAGGCCTACTCGGTTTTGATTATTTTGAAAAGTTTTAAAATAATATTTATCGCTTTAGAACAGATTAATGAAAATTCCACAAGGAAGAACTTATTGTCGACTTCTTGGAATTAATTCAAATGATGAAAGTTCTTTTGTCGACAATTACTTTCAATGTGGCCTTGCGAATATATACACAGAGTGTCAATTGGAGTTGTTAATTGTTAAATTACCTATATTAATTTCTTAAATGAAGGAGATTTTTATTTTAGTAAGTTATTTTTTTTTAGGATTTTATGGTAGAACCATGCTTTAATTTTTTAAGAACTCAAGAACAACTGGGTAATGTTGTTTATTGTCAGTGTTTGGAGCAAGATGGAACATATGGCTTTCGTATAACAGTTCATTCATCAACTGGCAAATTTAGGTTTTGAAAGTTTTAGTTGTTTTGACTTCTTAGATATTTTAATTTATGCTTGCTAATTTTCTTTTTTAAAAAGCTGTTCAGAAATTGATAGAAAAATAGAAGCATTTTTAATTTATTTTCGAAATTTTTTAAACGATGTAACAGAAGAAGAATTTGAAACTGAAGTTCGTTATTGGCTATTTTTAATAATTTTTTTAAAAAATTGAGTTTGATTAATTTTACTGTAGGCTTCAGGAGTGATTAGTTTCATGGAACAACCAGTTATTCATCTTAAAGAGAAAGTAGAAAGATATATAACTGAAATTATAGATGGAGACTACATTTTCGACCGAACTGAAAAAAAAGTAAAATAATATTTTTTGTGCAAATAAGCAGTTACTCATTATTGTACATGTGGGCTATATGTAATATTGGGCACTTGTGTAACTTGGGTTAAATGTTGCACTTTCACGGAAATGTAAATACAGTAATATAATCAAACATTAGATTTTTATAATTTATGAAAACCAGAAAAACTTTAATTTTTTATTGTAGATAAACTGCATGAAAAGTATTACTTTGAATGAATTTAGAGATTTTTTTAATATTGGAACAGAAGAATGTCTAAATTTTAATAAATTAAGTGTTCAGGTATTATATCAATAGCATTAATTTTTTTCATATTTTGATAAAAAAAAAAATTTTGTTTATACTTTTAGGTAATAGCCGGTTGTAATGAAAAATCAAATAATAAAGATACTCCAGAAAGTACAAATTATGGTGACAGTATTGCTGGCAAATTAAAATACATGCATATGGCCATACACGATGATGATGTACCTCAATCAAATGTCATAATGGATGTTGAATCTTTCAAAGAAAAATTAGAAATATTTCCATTTGCCTAAATAATAAACTAAGAATCATAATTTTGGCTAATTCTATACAGTATTTTTTTGCCCTTTATAATAATATTATAAATATTCGTGGTATGAATTATTAAAGTACCAATCAGAAATTTGGTTTTATCAATTATTGTATAAACTTATTTACCGATCATTTTTGTTTAGCACTAAAACTTCTTTTTATTTTTTAAAAAAAATCCGTTTTTTATATCAATTAAATAGCTTTTTAAAAGTTAGATCAATAGTTTCAAAATTAATTTTTGATTTAAAATTTTATGCCTATTAAAGATAAAGCCTACACATCAACGGAAATTTAATCATAAATATGGTTGTGACATTTTTAAAAATATTGTTGCGTGATTGAGAATAACGAAGAAACTTTGTTTTGGAATTATTGTTTTCGCGAGGCATTGAGGGAAATAGTAGAGAGCAATTGCCATTGTACCACCGATGGTTCTCCAAATACTGTATTTTGGTTTTAGATGTTAATAAATACGATAAATTAAAAGTGGGTATAAACTTTAGAGTAAAAATATGTTCTTACTATAAACTAACAAAATAATATTTAAGCCTCGGAAAAGTTTGACAAAAAATATTCATGGTCATGCGTATCTACAATTCTGCAAGCAATGATTGGCAGCATGACTAATATAATCATAAAGTTAGAATAAATAATTTTGATTATACAAAATGAGGCAAATTTTTTCATAAAACTTGGTTTTAAAGTACCTATAATAAATTCGTTGTGGAACTAAGTAAGCCCTCATCGTGACCTTGGCTCAAGATTCTTAATTCAAAAAGTTGAAGTAATGATATATTATGGTGATCAT